>SNVD02013199.1:0-77889 GCA_013180625.2 Boswellia sacra
GAAGGTCACATATCCTCATTTCTTCATGATTAATCTTGAGAACTTGGAGGCATCTCCGATCATATGCCTTGAGCATCCACTATCTAAGTACCACTTGTATTTGCCACTCCTTTGTCTCTACAATCAACATTCAAGGAGTAACTTTTTGGTACCCAAAAGTTCTTGGGTCCTTGGGGGTTAGTTTTGGTACTTTTTGGAACCCATATTTTTTTCAAATTAGGATTTCTCTTAATATAGCAAGAATGCACTTTGTGTCCTTTTCTTCCACAATAAGTACATGACTGATTAGGATTATTCCTAGAAGATGCATGAGCAAAATAATTTTTAAAATACTTTTGATTTTTATGAGTTTTATATCCTAAACCTCTTTTATCAAAAACACACCTTTGGTTTTGTAACATAGAATTCAAATTTTTTGTGCTTGTTGTAAAACTATCAACAATATTTCTTAAGTCATTATTTTCCTTTTTCAAAATAGCATTTTGTTTCTCCAATTTAGCAAAATCCTTTTGTTTTAAAATGTCATTTTCAGTTTTTAATAAATGTATTGGACTTTCCAAACTTTCAAAATTTTTTGCTTTAAAATTTCATTTTCATTTTCTAAAGCTTCATTTATTTCCACCAACTCTTCTAATTGAGATAACATGATTTTGACTTCTTTTTGAAAGCATTGATTTTTGAATTTTGTTTATCAACTTGCACATGTAAATTTTGGAATGCTTCAAGTAATTCATCATATGAAAGCTTATGATCATGGTTTAGAATACTTACCTCATCTTCTCTAAAAGCCATGAAGCACATGTTTGCCACATCGCAATCTTCTTCTTCATTCTCCTTCAAGATGATTTTATGAGTTATGAGAGAACCCATAAGTTCTTCTAATGGTATTTGGTGAGGTCCTTTGCTTCTTGGATTGCCGTCACCTTTGGCTCCCAAGATTTTGGTAGACACCTAAGAATCTTTCTCACCATTTCAACATTAGAATAAGATTTACCAAGGGATTTCAAACTATTAATAATATCCGTAAATCTAGTAAACATTTCAGAAATTGATTCATCCGATTTCATCTTAAAAAAGCTCATAACTATGAACTAGCATACTAATTTTGGATTCTTTAACTTGACTAGTGCCTTCATGAGTTACTTCAAGTGTGTGCCATATTTCTTGTGCCGTAGAACAAGTAGATATTCTATTAAACTCATTTCTATCTAGATCACAATACAACACATTCATAGCTTTAGCATTCAAACTCAATTTCTTTTTATCATCTTCACTAAACTCTTTAGGTTCTTTAAGCATGGATTCCCCATTTTCAATTTTGGTAGGAACAAAAGGTCCTTCCAAAACAATAGACCACAAATCATAATCAAAAGATTTCAAGAAAATACTCATTCTAGTTTTCAAATAAGAGTAATCACTTCCATTAAAAAATGGAGGTCTAGAGATAGAAAGTCCCTCAACATATGAAGTTGAATTAAAAGTTGCCATAACTCAAAATCGGTTAAGATTTTAAAAAAAATGAGCAACCTTGCTCTGATACCACTTGTTGACCCAGGTATGGCAACCCAAGAGGGGGGGTGAATTGGGTTTTTATTTATAAAAACGGATTTAGAAAACTTTTCTTGAAAGATCAAAATTATTTAAATCTTTCTTTAAGAACAAAGGTGAAGAAGATGAAAATAAAATGCAATCAAGAGAATAGCAATAAAGAACAATCACAAGTGCAAATAAATGTAAAGAGGATAAGGATAGAGAGAGTGCAAACTCGATTTACGTGGTTCGACAAACCTTGCCTACGTCCACGGGCTCCTAGCTCCACGAGCTAAGCTTTCCACTAAGTTATAGAAATCTTTACAACTTGCTTGATGAACAACCTCACCACGACTTTTTCTTCAACCCTTGATAACACCACACCAAGAGTTCTTCTTGATGAACAACCTCACCAAGGCAACTTCCTTCAACCCTTGATAACACCACACCAAGAGTTCTTCCTGATGAACAACCTCACCAAGGCAACTTCCTTCAACCCTTGATAACACCACACCAAGAGTTCTTCTTGATGAACAACCTCACCAAGGCACCTTCCTTCAACCCTTGATAACACCACACCAAGAGTTCTTCTTGATGAACAACCTCACCAAGGCAACTTCCTTTCAACTCTTGATAACACCACACCAAGAGTTCTTCTTGATAAACAACCTCATCAAGGCAACTTCCTTCAACTCTTGATAACACCACACCAAGAGTTCTTCTTGATGAACAACCCACCAAGGCAACTTTCTAAACTTTCTCACCTCTTGACATCAACACCCAACAGAAGTTCTCTCAAGGATAACTATTATCCTTTACAAGAATATTTCACTCTCACCACAATACAAGAACAAGGTTAATTTTTACAACAAAAGTATAACTCTCTTCAAATAGTAGATAAAGAATATAAAAGCTCTCTAGATTTGATATTTCTCTTGTTTTTTGCTTGATAGATGCTTCTCTTGCTCTTCTTGTCTTGCTGAATGCATGGGAGAAGGACTCCTTTTATAGGCAAATGAGATGAACTTGAACAAGTGAAGACACCAACTCCAAATTTTCTGACCCCACCATAAAACCGTACATTTTGTCTACCGATTTTTGTCAAGTCCGTTTGAAATTTGAAAATATCATGTAAAACATAAAGATTTTGTAGTTTGACATAAAGATTTCCAATGCGCATCAAGAATCCAAGTTCATTTGGATTATCCTGTAGCTCAAGATATGGCCAAAACACCATTCGGTACTCATGTGACTTGATTTTTCTTTCTTGTGTCATTCCACCAAATGGAATGATAATTCTGTCAGCCTTTCGTTTGAAATTTGAATTTCTTCAAAACATAAAAGATCTGCATATTTGAATAAGATTTCCAAAACTTAAAGTCATCTAAGCATTTGGAATCATCTATCTAAGATTATGCCAACAGCGGTACCATTCGGTGCTCATGTGAAGATTTGTTTATTCTTCTCTGTGTCATCCATCTCAAATTGCATGTCAATTATGCCGGCCTTCTGTTTGAAATTTGAATTTTTTTCGAAACATATAAAATGTTTCTTCATTAAGTCATCTTTCCAATGCCATAAGAATCAACGTCATTTTGATTTGTTCATTCTCAAATGATTATGTCGCTAACAGGAGTATTCGGATGCTCCAATGTCGAGCTGCTTCCATTTTGTCTTTCAACTTGCATGGATGGATTTGGCCAACCTCTGCGACTTTGAAATTGTGAATTTTATTAAAACATACTAGATGCATATGTGTAAAATGTGAGTGACGCTTTCCACTAAATGGGATCAGAACACTGTCGTTTGGATATTTTTAGAGATATATATGACCAATTGATTGAACATTACTCATTTGTCACATTCCTTGAGTCAATCCTTGTTCTTAAACTTTGGTGCCTTTAACATGTAGTCTTCTCCTTAGCTTCAACACTTCATTTTAATAAGCTTCTTCTTGATTTTAAAATTATTTCAATGATCTTACTCTTGCACATAAATAAACATGTTAGTAAATCTCAATTAATCAATGTGTATTGTTATCATCAAAATTATCATGTAGCCATAGGGCTAACACATTAGACAACTGCCTGGCTATCTGACAGTCGCCTGGCTATTGGCCAATGGCCAGGCATCCATCACATGGCCGCCGAACTGTTTAGAGATGGTCGCCCTGCCCTCTTTGGTTTATTTTCGGAATTTAGCTTGAAAAACTTTCTTTTTCATCTTCACCCCTCTCCTATAACCTTCCCCTTCTCACTTTGCAAGACACAATGATTGTCAAATATAATCAACTTTTTCTCTTGTTTGAAGACATGCTCAAGAATTTGAGAAGTCTTTTCCAGTATAGTTTTTTAGGCGTTCCATTGCTCTAAACCCGGAAAGGGTATGTCTTGAGAGTAGAATTCTCTCCTCCCTCCTATTTTCTCTCTTATTTTTGCTTAGAAAAAGCATGTTTAGGGTTTTGTTTTTATGCTTAGGAGCATGATTAGAGTTATTATAAATTGTTCTAACCCAATTTATTTTCCAAGATAGATAAGCATGTCGAGGTAAGTCTGCAACCTTCTTTTTTTAGAATCATGCTCAGGAATTTACTTTCTTTGTGAATGCTTAGAATCATGATTAGAAAAACATGTTTAAAATTATGCTTAAGAGCACATGGTTAGAATCATGCTAGAAAAACTTACTTGCTTTGATGGATACTAAGAAATAGCATGGAATAGGTAAAAATTATCGTTTTACCCTTGAATGTCTTGTTTGAGCTAGTGACACATCCGAAAAAGGATTGTCTCCCAAGTATAGGAGTGTCGAAGTAATAAAACCCGGTGAGACTGGGGTCGATCCACGAGGAAGGGGAATTTAAGCGTTACAAATTATAAGCTAAACAAATGTGATATGGAATTATTCATAGAGGGGTGACAGGTATAATTCACAAGTATGTAGGATAGGTAGGTGGTATTACCGTGCCATGAATCAAATTATAAAACAAAAGCAAGAGGCGGTAAAAACCGATCCATGGAAATGGTGGGTATAACCAACCATAGTATTAATTAATAAAAAGTTCGTCAACAATAGAATATTAAAATACAGAGGATTAACATAATACAATGAAGGCTAAGGTTTAGGGGCATCCGCCCTTGTATTATCAATAACAGGTATCCATTAACCCTTTTAGTTTGGATTATATGAATTATATTTGTTCATTACCAATATTTATACCACTTCTTGTAAATGGTTTCAAGCATCCAATGTGCCAATCATCATATGTCTACAACAAATCAAGGGTCCCAACTAGATTCGTGTCGGTAAGGAAGAACCATACATCATCTAGAAAGGATCCAAGCATTTGATGTGCCAAGGATTGTCGACAATGGATCAAGACCTCACTTTACGAGTGGTGTCAAGATTGATTAAGAAATTAAATATAAATCATATTGAATAAACATTATAAGAGTAAGATTATTAAGCACATATTAAGGGTTAGAGAATCCTTATTCTCATATCAAGGGTTTCACCCTTTCATCTTAGCAAAAGAGAAATTAGAAAAACATTATAATAGAAAGAAAATAAAATGCAAGAAAAAGGAAATTCATTAATAACATAAACACACAAAACACAATACAAGATCCTAGCCAAAGCCAAATGTTCCAGCCAAGGCCAAGATGCCCTAATGGGTCACAAGGCACCTCTATTTATAGATACATCCAGGGGCAAACTTGTCAAATTACACGGGCATAATTGTCAAATATTAGTTGTAAATATCTTTGACAATTGGGATCATTAGGCACCGACTTTGACCATCAATTTTGACATCGAAATGTTGTGAATTTTAATCACATGTCTTCATGAAAGTTGTAGATATGTCTCTCAGCTTTCTAGAACATATTGATTTGCACAATTTGGATACGTATTTTGAGAGATACGGTCCAAATACTGAGGCCTGGTCAGACTGTGCTGAATAACCTGTAGATACAGAGTTCACTTACAGCCCACTTTTGGTCACAGCTAGATACCCCGAACTTTGATCATGCTTGTGACTGTTTAATCTGTAAGAAAATGACATAGACTTTACTAAAAGCATTAGCAATTGCAACCATCTGAGTATATTAAATAGAGAGTTAATGCCCAATCTTTACCGAACCTGTAACAAAACCAAAATTAAGAGAAATTCATTCCAAAGATGCAAATGCTACAAATATGCTTAAGTTGAGGAATTTAATGACACTATTAATGCAATATGATGAACTAAAATCTTGTTAAACATGCATATTTAAGTGTTCATCACACCCCCCAACTAGCTGTTGACCCAGGTATGGCAACCCAAGAGGGGGGGTGAATTGGGTTTTTATTTATCAAAACGGATTTAGAAAACTTTTCTTGAAAGATCAAAATTAGTTCACTCTTTCTTTGAAAATAAAGGTGAAGAAGATGAAATTAGAATTTATCAAAGATGCAATCAAAAGAATAATAATGATGAACAATCACAAGTGCAAGTAAATATAAAGAGGAAAGGGATAGAGAGACTGCAAACTCAATTTACGTGGTTCGGCAAACCTTGCTTACGTCCACGGGCTCCTAGCTCCACGAGCTAAGCTTTCCACTAAGTTGTAGAATCTTTACAACTTGCTTGATGAACACCTCACCAAGACTTTTTCTTCCAACTCTTGATAACACCACACCAAGAGTTCTTCTTGATGAACAACCTCACCAAGGCAACTTCCTTCAACTCTTGATAACACCACACCAAGAGTTCTTCTTGATGAACAACCTTACCAAGGCAACTTTCCTTCAACTCTTGATAACACCACACCAAGAGTTCTTCTTGATGAACAACCTCACCAAGGCAACTTTCTTCAACCCTTGATAACACTACACCAAGAGTTCTTCTTGATGACAACCTCACCAAGGAAAGAGTTCTCTCAAGGATAACTTTTATCCTTTACAAGAAGATCTCACTCTCACCACAATACAAGAGCAAAGATAATTTTACAACAAAAGTATAACTCTCTTCAAAGAGTAGATAAAGAATATAAAAGCTCTCTAGACTTGATATTCTCCTTGCTTGGTTTTGCTTGATAAAATACTTCTCTGCTGCGGTCGAATGCATGGGAGAAGGGCTCCTGTTATTCAAATAGGTGAAACTTAAATCAAGTGAAGACACCATCTCCAATTTTCTGCCCACCATAAAAATCGTAATGTTGTCTGTCATTTTTGTCAATGTTCCGTTGGCAATTTGAAAATCTGCAAAACATAAAGATCTGCACATTTGAACAAGCTTTCCAACGCATCAAGAATCAAGTCATTTGGATATCTGTAGCTCAAGATATGGCCAAAACACCATTCGGTGCTCATGTGACTTGATTTTTTCTCCATGTGTCAGTCCACCGACTTGAATGATAATTCTGTCAGTCTTCCGTTTGAAATTTGAATTTCTTCAAAACATAAAAGATCTTCATATTTGAATAAGCGTTCCAAAATATTAAGATTCAAAGAATTTGGACTGTCTCTATTCGAAGATATGGCCAAAAAAACTTCGGTTTGCTCATGTGAGTTGATTTTTTCTCTCTGTGTCAGTCCCCCAAATTGCATGTTCAATTATGTTCGTGCCCTTCCATTTGAAATTTTGAATTTTCTTTCAAAACATAGAAATGTTTTCCATTAAGTCCTCTTTTCTATGCACAAGAATCAAGTCATTTTGATTTTTCTAGCTCAAGATATGTCCAAAAGAGTATTCGGTGCTCATGTCAGCTGCTTCCATTTGTCTTTCAACTTGCATGATGATTTGGACGATCTTACACTTAAAATTTGAATTTCTTTAAAACATATGAAATGTTATAAATTGGGTAAGCTTTCCAAAGGCTCAAGAATCACGTAATTTGGGCATTTGTAGAGAAATATATGACCAATTGATTAAACATTGCTCATGTGTCACATTCCTTGAATCAAACCTTGTACTTAAACTTTGGTGCCTTTAACATGTAGTCTTCTCCTTAGCTTCAACACTTCATTTTAATAAGCCCCTTCTTGATTTTATAATTATTTCAATAATCTTATTCTTGCACATAAATAAATATATTAGTAATCTCAATGAATCAATGTGTATTGTTATCATCAAAATTATCATATAGCCTTAGGCTAACAAAGCAACGTGGAGACAAGTGTGGAGGTTTTCGTCAACCTCCGCCGAAAGTATATCTCCATTTTTCATGCACATGTGAGAGACAAGTGTGGAGGTTTTGTCAACCTCCGCTGAAAGTAATCTCTACTTTTCATGTTTCACGTGGGAGACAAGTGTGTAGGTTTTGTCAAACCCCACCGAAAGCATATCTATTTTTTAAAATCTCGGGGCGATCAATCTGCATCGAGCAACCCCCACCGAAATTATGTCCCCATGTGTCAAATTTGAGAGTTTTACGTGTGTATATATCCATTCTACATATTCTCATATGTCATTCCATAACCTGTCTTGCAATTAAAAAGCATAATACCTAACGTGTCTTACACAAGATTAGAGCACTTGTAGAAATGGAGAAAACACCAATTCAGCGATTCAGCAATATATGCGTATTTTGCGGATCGCAATTTGGTAAAGATGGAGAGTTGACCACAGCAGCTCTTGATCTTGGTAGGACATTAGCTGCGAGGGGTATTAATTTGATTTATGGAGGGGGTAGTCTTGGGTTAATGGGTTGTGTGTCGACAGCTGCATCCTTAGGAGGAAGCAAAGTTCTCGGCATTATCCCTAAACCATTAGCTGTACGAGATATCGTAGCCAACACCATGGGGGAAGAGTTACAGGTCTCTAGCATGTATGAGCGTATTGCACATATGATCATTAAATCTGATGTATTTATAGCTTTGCCCGGTGGTTATGGTACATTAGAGGAGATATTTCAAATCACCTCTTGGGCACAGCTAAACATCCATCGGAAACCCATTGGTTTTTTAAATGTCAATAATTTTTTTGATGGTTTGTTGTCCTTTCTTGATCAAGCTGTAGAAAAAAACTTCATCTCACCGTCGGCGAGGTAAATCTTGGTTACAGCTTCAACTGCAGGGGAGTTAATTGATAAACTCCAAGAATTCGTCTATTCGCCTAATCCAACAACGGCTCGGATAGATTGGTTTGGAGAAGGCAATAAAAGGCAATAAAATAACGCTCTATCTGTAATCTCTATCTATTGGTTTGCTTCGTTTTTGTTTACTTTCTTTTTAGTGTGTTTATTTGAGATTTTTCATGTCATTTCTTTTGAGTTTTTTTCAGGTTATTTCTTTCGCCCCAGGTAATATTTTCTAATCATGGCTTTTAGAGTGGTGGCTTAAAAAAGTTTAATTCCTCTTGAAACGCATTCTGGATCTCTTCAATCCATAATGGCTGAATAAGGAGGCTAACTTCTAAACTTTTTGGACCCATTCTAACTGACTTGTTTTTGTTTGCTGGCTTGTTGGACTTTGTTATTTTATGAGTCAGTTTAGTTTTGTGTAATTTAGAGTTGTTGTGTGTTTTTGTCTTTATCAGTTTCGATTCGAAAAAAAAAACATTGTGAAAAAACCTGAGAATGGTAGAATATGGGGTTTCCTTAACTCTTGAAACGCATTCTCTCTAAATAAATCTCTAGTTTGTTTATTTTATGTTGTTTGAAGTGTCTTGTTTCTTGTTTTGTTCTTCATAATAAAGGTATAGAGGCTGGAAACCTTAAGTCTGCGGGCTACTGGTCCTAAGGATTGTTGAAATATACAATCTTGACTCATGTGTAACAACGCCACGTACCTCTTTTCTTGCATTTTGTGGGTCAATGATAAGATAATGATTGAATTAAGAATAACTCTTGGAAAATGATAAATGATGCATGGATCTGTGTGCTTGAATGTTTATTGGTTTTCGCTTTGCTTTTGATTCCTTGCGCAACATTGAGCACTGAGCTATGATCACTGAGTTATTTGTTCACTTAGAGAAAGTTTATGTAATTTAAATGTTTCTTCAGATTTCAATGAATTCTAGAACTTGTTTGATGGTCACTCGGGGCGAAATCCTAGACTGTGCAACATTGGGGAAATGATTTAGGCCATCTTTGGACCGTTTGAGCCTTAATAGCCAACCTTGACAGAAATTGATCCCTAGTTACCACTTTGAGCCTCTGTAAGCCTTTTTCTTTGTTAACTCACTAAAAGATTTCCTAACCTAAAATGAATTTGTTCCAAACAGTTTATCCCTTACCTATGAGCATGTAGATCATTCACAATTAAATTTTGAGCTATGTTCTGGTTTTGGGAAGTTAGAGGAGGTTGGGATGTGTCATGATCAATGCAAGTGAGGTCTATTGTGTTTGAAAAAAAAAAAGAAAAAAAGAAAAAAAAGCCAATCTGTACTTATCGTCCATGTACTTACACATTGAGGACAATGTATTGTTTAAGTGTGGGGGAGGGGAAGTGTAATAAAAAAAAGAAAAAAAAAGAAAAAAAAGAACAAAAGAAGAAGAATAAGAGATTTATACCCTTAAGTGTTCTTAAAAAGAATGAAACAACAAAGTGTGGGGGTGTAGTTTTCTTTTGTTTTCTGCAAAAAAAAAAAAAAAAAAGATTGAGTGTTCTAAATAATTTTGGGGGAGTAACCTGGTGAATTGAAATGAAGTTGTGTTATAGGGTTGAGCTCTACATAGTCTTGAATGATTATGTGTTTGTGGGTGATTTGAGCCAAATTATTATCCTTTATCATACCTTCACCCAAGCCAAACGTTACAAGCTTAATAAAGCCTTACTTGATCTTTAGTGTTGTGCTTGTCTTCATTAGTGGAGAGTGACTTGAAAAGCAAGCCTATAGAGTTCATTTATACGTACATTTTCACTATTAAATATGATTCATTTTTATGCATAAACTCATCCGGGTTACAAATGATTAGGTGAGAATGGCTCTGCACACACACACATTGGAGGAATTGAAGTAGAGCGAAACTAATCTTTGTAATGAGATTCTTGATCAAGTGCTTTATTTTGAAGTTTTCCTTGGGTTATAATTAAGTATAATCTTTGAGGCTTATTTACAAGTTGAAGCATTTGTGTGTTTTAATTTTTTGTTGATTCTGTTTCGATTTAGTTTTATTTCATATTGTCGTAGTTGCTCGAGGACTAGCAAAGTCTAAGTGTGGGGGAATTTGATAATTGTCTATTTATATATCATTTTCATATCAATTCGTCCATGTTTCTTTGCTATATTCCTTGGTATTTTTATGTTTTTTGTGTGGTTTTGATGTTTGTAGGAGTTTTGGAGCAACTTGCACAAAAATGGAGTAAAACCCTTCATTTTCACCTCTGCTAGTCAACCATATTCTCGGATTTAATTGTATTGATATACAATGAACCCGATGGCATATTATATACCATTGGAAAGCTCTCGAAGTCTATTTTCTGGAGACATTTACGGTTTATAAATCCATTCAGTGTACCAAAAGTTGTAATCAAAACAGTGTGAGAAGTATAGAAATGTAATTCCACAAATCACTGTAGCATGTATAATACGGGACACTTTAGCAGGTTACTGTAGCAGATTATTTAAACACATTTTAGGGTTTTATTTTCATAACTTGAAGAGGGGAGAACGTGGTGGAGGCTACAGCTCTGGAATTCTTTCATCTCTTGGAGTTCTTGAAGGAGAAAGGAAGCTTGAAAAGAGGAAGAACTAAAATCCAAAGAGAATTACATCAAATTTGCTAAGTTTTTCCCTTCCCTTTCATTTTCTGGAATGTCTCCATGTTGTATTGTATTTAACACATTCTTAAACATGTGTAACTGAATCTGAATTGGTTGAGGGTGATTTCAAAGCCCCTGATATGGTTTTTTGTAAGTTGATTGTGTAAGGAATTGTTATCCAATTCTCTAATTGAAGTTGCTTGTATTCTCCCATATTTAATGCTTATGATTGCTTGCTGATTGTATTTGAGTGGCCAACTGAATATAATCTGGTTGTGATTTATTGCTAGACTAGAATCTTGATCCGTAATTGTCTTGAATTTCTAATCATTAGTAGCAAAATTGTGATCAGAGATTACAATTGGAGAATACAACCTAAGTTAAATCATCCGAGCTTGTGTGTTTATTGCTTAGATCAACCTATCTTTCTTATCATAATGCATCCATTGAATTAAACTCAGAGAGCTTGTTCTAGGTTGTTTAATGGGTAGAGATTAAATAAAGAGCTTGTTTTATTTAACAACAAAGTAAGGAAAGATTGGGATAACAGAGCTTGTTGTTATCTACGGTTGATAACTTCAATGCTGTAATTGGATGACAATTCTACGATTAATTCGCAAATCCATATCTTGTGGTAGAGAATGATCCCTTAACCAGATTTCTCTCATTGATTTTTTCACTCAAATTAACTTTCTGTTTTGTTTTTCTTCATTTGCATTCTTAGTTCATTTAGTTAATCATTCAACAAAACCCCCCTTATTTAATTTATTGTTGCTGGAAAATATCAAATTCAATTAGAATCAATCCTCGTGGGAACGATATCTTACTCATCACTTTATTACTTGTGCGACTAGTATACTTGCTAGTTTCGAACGCATCAGTGTCATTATAATAGGATACCACAAAAACCAAAACGCTTCATGATCCTCAACTTCTCCCCCTTCGGACGGGCACCTTCTTGATACTTCCAACTGCCACCACACCAGAATTGTTTATACTTCCATTCTTTCACATGTGAGGGGATGCCAAAAAGGCGGTTGGGGTCATCCGTCTTCCCTCGCTGAGATATGTAATAGTAACTCGTTTTCTCCATTCGGTGGGTAAATGGCAAAAATGTACTTAACATGGTTGGTGGTAGGATCACCAAGGCCTGCGCTCCTGAATAAACTTTGAAAAGCTATCAGAAGTCTCCATCCATTGGCCGACAGTTGGGTAGGGGCAATGCCCATAGTATCGAGCATCCGACGAACATAATTATCAAAAGGCATCCGGAGACCAGCTCTCAATAACTTAAGGCTTAAACCGATGACACCTCGTGGTGGCCTACTCCACCGATCACCTTTCCTTGGAAGAAATAGGATGACTGAAGCCGGGATAAGGAAATGGGCTCTATATATATTTTAATCGATCGTCCGGGAGTTGATTATCAATATGGTCGGCCTCCCACCACTTTTCAACCTCCGGTTCACTATCTGAGGTAGCAGAGGACGACCAGTAACTCTCCTTCTCAGTATCCACCACCTTGTGGTTAACAGAATTATGTTCTAGCTCACGATCCTGACCGAAGAAATTTTGGTAAAACTCATTAACTTTTTTATGGTTAGTCACAGGATCCTTATCCCTTGTAGATTGGGTTTGATGGCTCGATTCCCCCCGTAGCACTTTCACAGTGGTTTTAACTCTAACCATCTGCACAGTCAAAGAGGGGTCGTTAGTCATCAAACCAAGTCTACTGAGGGAGGAAAGAGATGGAAGGAAAAAAATGTTAGGGGACTGTACTGAAAGTTTTCCAAAATAGCTCTCGAAAAATAGTTTGAAAATTCACGAAAACACCCCCGCGAATAAAAATCAAAGTTTAAAAATTCGCAGAAACACCCCCGCGATTTAAAATAAAGTTTAAAAATTCGCGGAAACACCCCCGCGAATAAAAATTAGAGTTTAAAAAATTCGTGAAAACACCCCCGCGATTTAAAATCAAAGTTTAAAAATTCGCGGAAACACCCCCACGAATAAAAATCAAAGTTTGAAAATTCACGGAAACACCCCCACGATTTAAAATCAAAGTTTAAAAATTCGCGGAAAAACACTCGCGAATAAAAATTAAAGTTTGAAAATTCGTGGAAACATCCCCGCGAATAAAAATTAAAGTTTAAAAATTCACGAAAACACCCCCACGATTTAAAATCAAAGTTTAAAAATTCGTGGAAACACCCCCGCGAATAAAAATTAAAGTTCAAAAATTCGCAGAAACATCCCCGCGGTTTAAAAATGAAGTTCCAAAATTTGCAGGAACACCCCCGCGATTTAAAAATGAAGTTCCAAGTTTTGCAGGAACACCCCCACGGCTTAAAAACAAAAGTTTCAAAAAAATTACTGAAACGCCCCCGCAATTACTTGAATTTATCGGAGAAGTCCCTGCATGTTACGTGAACGCTGCATGACGCATGCAGCGTGCCCAGCGCCCCGCGGGCTCGCCCCCTCGCCCGCCCAGCGCCTCGCGGGCTCGCCCCCGCGCGCCCAGCACCGTGCGAGCTCGCCCCTGCCCGCCCAGCACCGTACGCCTCGCCCTCGCGTGAGCTCGCCCCCGCGCGCCCAGCGCCTCGCGGGCTCACCCCCGCGAGCCCAGCACCGCGCGAGCTTGCCCTTGCTCGCCCAGCGTCCTCGCGGGTTCACTCCTGCGCGCCCAGCGCCGTTGCGGACTCTACCCTGCGCGTATCGCAGCTCGCCCTCGCGGGCTTGACTCTCCCCTCGCCCAAGGTCTTGCCTGCACGCCCAGGCCTTCGCCTGCTCGCCCTTGCGCACACAAGGGCCTCGCGGGATCGATCCCGCGCTGCCAGGGCCTCACGAGGTCATCCTACGTGCGTAGCAGCTCGCCCACGCGAGCCTACTGTGCACGCCGCTCGCCCATGCGAGCTGTTTCTCCAAAACACTTGTTTCTTCTTCTTTCACACTCGAACCCGCAGGAGAGGAAACATGCAAACACTTGCATATTCTCACACAATCACATTCACACACATCGGGAATAATTCGTACAGAATTTTTGCATTGATTTAAAAAAAAAAAACAAAGAGAGAGAGAAAAGAGACAAGGCAATAATAAGCACAAAAATTAAACCTAATCCATGCATTCTGAAGTATACACAAGAAAGAAGGACTTACTTGTGGCGGCTGGAAAATTCTTGCTCGGATTGAAGAGTTCTGTTTGTTGGGGTCGCTTACACTGCTTACCTCCAAGGTGCCCACTCCATTTTTTTAGCAAACCCTACTCCCCAACACTTGTGTCTTATATAGGGCGCCAATTTAGGGTTTAAGCCACACTAAGCATGCATATGTAATAAATTACGTCTTTGGGCCGGCCTCCTAATACATGTAATTTATAGCCCAGAATAGCTAAATAGTCCCTACGTCGACCTATTAGTCGACTTGGGCCTGGGGGGACTACTGTTATGGCCATAACAAAATTGGGCCTCAATTATTTCTAATACAATAAGCCCATTACTAAAGCCCATTATTTGGGCCTATTATCTGGGTCCCATAATGACTCATCCTGACTTCTATATAAACCCTCCGAATTATTACTCAAGGTATGCGCACTTTTCTGAACTTATTCTCTCTCTAAATTTCCTCTGTTTGTGAGAGCTTCTCTCTCTAGGAAATTCTCCCAGAAAATTTCGGAGTGCTGGAAACTGACTTGAGCGTCGGAGGGTTTTCGCCGGCACCACCGCCAACACCCCTGACTATTTTTCTTTGCTCGCAGGATTGGACCCGACGTACAATTCGAGCTCCGACCCGCTTCCCTGCCGTCTGGAAATCGTGCATCAACAACCACTCTTAGTTACTGCTTGTGTTTCATCTTCTAGGAAATTATCCCACACTCCCATCACTCTTACGCCCTTAATTTCTTTTTCTTGCTCTATCCTTTGCCTCTCGACCCTCCCTATCTTTTCAATTTCCTTCATATCATGAAGAGAATTTAGCACTTGTTGTTCAATCAAACTTGAGCTAATCATGTAGGTTATGACATTTATTTGTGTTTTTGGGTCCAAAATTTGGCCATTATCAATAAGATTTTGACGAAGAACGCGCGTGCATTTGTTTGTGGTATGGCCATGTGTTTGATAGAAGCCACAATGCTCATTGTGTTTAAATTTGGCTAGAAGTGGGTTTGGTAGAGGTACAGGCCCAACGGGTGATAGTTTAGATTGGGCATGGAACGTTTCGAAAACTTAGGACAGTGGTCGTCCCAACTGGCTGAATTTTTTTTTTTTTTAATTGTGTTACAACATTCACACCATTTCTAGCGGCTATCTTTTTAACCTAGTTGTAACTCACCAAATCTCTCTTAAGGAGATCTCTTTTTTGCCTATTCTCAGCATCCTCAATCTGGATGCCAGAGTCATATAAATCCTGAAAAGTCTTCAGTGGGAACCTTACCAAACGGTTACAGATGGGAGGAAGTGCTCCCTTCATTACTATCCTTACTTGGTCTTTTTCTGTAGGCCTAATCACCATCTGAGCGGCCTTCCCTTTCCAATGAGTTAGGTAATCAAAGAACGTCTCATTGTCATTTTGATAGGTAGTCTCCAAATCTCACAATGTCACATCCAATTGTGTGTGGTCGGAGTACTAATCAACAAACCTCTTAGTTAACTTAGTCCAATCTTCTTTTACTCTGTCCTTCTGCTCGAGGTATCACTCTAGTGCTAGTCCCTTTAGTGAGTGTATAAAAAAATTTCAAAATCAACTCCCTTGATAGGCCCGTCGTGCCTATAACATCAGCATAATGTTAGAGGTTGGACTTTGGATTCCTATCCCTAGTGAACTTTACCAATTTCAGCATCTTGAATTTGGGTGGGAGACCATCAATCTGCATGTCTGAAAGGTCTCAAATGCCTCCAGACCCTTCTTCTTCATCATCCCCTATGCAGTTTCTCCAAGTCTTTAGAGAACTTCTTCAGTGTCTTTGTTTGTTTGACCTCCTTGGCGCTAAGATACTCTTCTTCATCATGGAATCCTTCCTCATGATTGATACGCCCTGAATTTCCTCTAGCCTCTAAAGTATTGCCAAGGTTTCCATCATTCCCTCCAGACAGCAGATCTCAATTAGAAAATTTATTACAATTCTTCTCATTATTCTTCTCAGAACAAAGGCATTAGAAATTTTATTGTAATTCTTCTCATTATCTTACAACACAAATAAAATAAAAACTATATAGGATCATTCTTTTTACATGAAAAATGTGTTCAACATAAATATATTGTAGGACTCAATAACGATTTTAGACAATTTTCTTAATAGGGGCAAACTAGAGCAATGATCGGAAGGGAAGGGGCAAGATGAGACTATTAGTGTGTTTGGGCCTCGCTATTGTTCAACAACTTTTAGATTCTGCTTCTAGTTACAACCATTTTAGAGTTAATAAACTCTTTGAAAATTGATTGTCTAGGAAGTTGCTGCTCTATGAATCTATTTTTATAATGGATTGCAAAAGTAGGTAGAGGGCAACGTTTGAAAATATGATTTTGAAAAGCAAAAATTTGGATAGACCAAAAGCACCAAAATTGTCTATCTCAAATAATATAAATCCAAAAATACACTTGAATAATAAAATTTAGAATTATTTATTTAATTGATAAACTATTAAAATGTATTTTTTAAATTCATTTTCCAAAAATTAAATAAGCAACTATCAGACGGCCATCGTTGCTGTTGCCGACTGCTGTTAAGGTGGCACATCCAATAACATCGCCACCACCACCATGATCATTGATGGGAGAGCTTCCATAATCCATTGACGTCTTTGGCATTCAACTGTCGGTCAATAAAATCTGACGATTAAAGTTCCAAACTTCAAAGCTCTTCTGACGATAATCATGGTTATTTTGGGTCCTTCTAAACTAGAATATGTTCCTAAACCTAAAAGCCCATTAGGGATTTGATAAGTTAAAAAACCATAGTCCAACAATTAATACTAGTCAATATCAGACAAGGCTATATAAGATACACTTAAGAGGAGCCAAGGTTGACATTTTTTGACATTGTGCCTCCATCTCAAAAAACATGAAATGCACTCTCAGTTCCCAAGCAAAAACATCAACATCCTTGGAGGCCTGAGTAAGTGACTTTTTAGCTTCCAAGTGTCTTCTAACCTTGTTTCTTGTCTTCTCTGGCACTGTCCAGCAAAGAAAGATGCCACACGTCGAGTTTAGGTGTTTTTTAGACATATTTGGGAACTAAAATGGTGAGAAAGCATAAAATTTTTGAAGTCTATAGTTGCAAGGTCCTAGTCTTGAAGCCACTTTTGCAATATTGATTAGATCAAAATCGTGTACAGAACTACACCTTTAAACCTTGTTACTTTTCCCCTAAGTCCAAAAACACCTAGAAAGCACAGTTGAGGTCGCAATTGCTTGGAGCGGGATGGAAGCCCCCCGCTCACAATGTCATTTTTTAAACTTCATTGATAATGAATATTCTGTATCCCTTTAGTGTTTGCTTGAGCAATAAGCTTGTTGTCCTTTGGGAAGTGCATATTGTGATTTTTTTCCCTTGCTCCAACCATTGGTTTGTTGTCTAACAACTTTGTGATCCTACCTTGTTTTGGTGTAATTCGATTGTCTAGCTTCAAGCTTCTCATTAGTTCTAAACTCCGCAGCTCAAGTCCTTTTTCTATAATAAAGATTTAAAACTAATATAATCTTTTTTTTTTAAATGAAATAATGACGACTCATAGTAGACATAACTTTAGATAGGAAATAATCGGCATGAAGTAGAGTAGAGAAACAAAAGATGAGAATAGAGAAAATAGAGAGAAAAAAAAAAGAAAAGAAAAGATGGAGAAGAAGAAAGAACATGAGAGAGAGAGAGAGAGAGAGAGAGAGAGAGAGATGAAGAAGAAAGAATAGTGAAAAATGAAGAGAAAGGAGGAAGTAGAAAGAAGGGAGAAAAATGGAACAACGAAGTAGGAAGAAAGAATAGAGAGAGAAGAAAAAGAAAGGAGATGAGAGAAAAAAATAATTGAGATATTTTTACTTTAAATTTTAATCTAATTTTGCTAAAATGTCCTCTAGATTTGTTATTTCTTAACGATGGTTTATTAACAGCAGGGGGTTTCAGATGGTTTGCGGCTTTCATGAATGTTTTAAAAAAATAAAGGGGGTCCAATGATATCTTTCATAAATTTTATATCTTATTTTCAAGTAATGGAATTAAAATAAGAATTAAAAAGTAATTTAGTTCTTTTTATTGTTTAGAAGATTTGAGTAGAGAATAAGTTTAATTATTATTTTTTTGGGAAATAACATTAAGCAAGTGAAAACTACAACATGCTAGTGTTTTAGAAAAAGTATTTTTAATTTTCAGTTATCGAAATATTTTTTAATTTGATTAATAAAATTAGTTATATGATATTAACAAAAAAGAAATCTACAACTCATCTTGATTTTGTTAAATAAATCTCATAGTGGAGAAAACAATAATACACTTTTTTTTAACTTTTTAAATTAAAATAAATAAAAACTAAAGAAGAGTTTGTGTTTGGTTTTGAAGAAGTAATAGCCAATTTTAGCTAATTGTATTGGGTTTAACCCAAATATATATGAATTTTAAAGAATTTATTTAAAAGGAAATATTCGAATAATAGTCATTCTTTTTTTTTGTTTTAAATATCCAATTAGACTGAAATTTTTTTCTTTAATTAAATAATGAATTGATTAGATTTTTGTTGATCTTTAACTAGGTCAAATTGTCTTTTAGATTGGATTTTGTATTATATTTGTTTGTGTGACATCTAAAGGTTAAGGATTGTTATATAGAACGTAACAGAAAATTATAGAATAAAATGACACTGAGGTCTCACATGATTCGATTGTAAAAATCTACATTCATGAGCAACAAGAAAGCTGCAAACTACTATGTTGTTTTTGGTTTTACAAACTCAAGGACTAGAATGACAAACTTCCTCTACTCTTAATGCGTAGTATATATAAAACTTGTTCTCTCCAAGAGCACAATATTAGTAACTCAACTCTCCCTTGTCGCTACACATGTAGCACAATATTGTCAAATAACACATGATTAATCACCCAGTTATATGAGTAATCACTTAAGCACTCAAGCTCACACAATCTATAAACGACAATAGAAGCTCAAAGCTTCACAAAGACAAACTAACCCAAAGAATAGACGCACACTTGCATACTCTCTTCAAAGGTTTATGAATATGCCAAGTCTAAAGCTATATAAATAGCTATAGATATGTTCTCTTTATAGTCCTTGTTTCCTTCACTTGCAAGAACTAAATCTATCTTTGGAAATAATATTAATTAGGAACAATAGACAATAGGACATAAACACGTACTCCTAAAGTGAAATGGGATAAACATATTAATTGTTCTAATGTGCTATAAGATAATGTCCAATATTAAATTCTTGGTAAAATAGGTTTCTATAGGTCATCTTAATTCTATTGTGATTCTTCTAATTAAAAGTGGTTGTTTATTAGTCGACATAGTAAACAGGAAATTTATTTACCTTAGAAATGATTAGTTAATCAATTTAAACCAAATCTATCCTCATAAGATGCCAAATCAACTTGTCACGTGAACCTAAAAGTTTGTGTATATAAAATATACATATTACATTTTTTAAAACAAAGAATGAAAATAATAAGATTTTTTTTGTATGTATATTTTTTAATATACATTTTTCAATGTAGTTCAAATTTGAAAATCGATCAATATATTCTTTAAATATTTTAAAAATAAAGTACAAAAATAAAAGTTGATAAACAAAACCTTTCAACTTAACATCTTCTTGCTCTACCTTCTATGATGTTTTTAATTTTCAGCCCTTATTGAATGACAAATGGGCACACCAAGTCCTCCTCGTGCCCACGTTTTTATATTGACTCTAACACTGCCACCCGCGTACCCACGCATTATCTTCACAACATGATGGGACCATGATACAATGGCTTAAGAAGAAGAAACAATTTTAAGTAGGACCGTCCGTCAACTGTATTATTATCATATTATTCATAAGTTTATCTATCAAGGAGTATTTATGTGATATCAATCGATGAAAAAAATATAATATATGCCATCTTCATTTAAAATTGTTTCGAAGAAAGAGAGAATACGAAAGTGTTGATTCATTTATCTGTATATATTATACATTTTTTGATGCCATAAGAAAATAACAACTCCCAGAAGTTTGTATCAATTCTGTTCCACAGAAGAAAATATTTATGCTATGGCTAGTACAAACTAGATCACATGTAGGTTGGCATGTTACAGTAGACCAAGGACATCAAGATCACGTTGGGTGTTTGTCCATTTCAGGTAATTCTCCAGCTAGGGCTAAGTTAAAATATGTCAGAATTCAACTTAATACGATCTAATCCACTAATATTTTATGCCTATATATTTTAGAATAAGTTGAGAAATATGATAAAAGTTACAACTTCGATCATGAACATACAAGCAAAATATATTTTTAACTTTTTTTTTAATTTTAAGCTTCTAAAAATCCAATCACCAAATGAATTGTGCTGGATTTAATCCAGTATGATCAATCAACCAAAATAGATCAAAACTAGATTAGCTTAGATTAGATTTATCGGCTTGAATGGACTCCACTGGATTTTCAGTACCCTCAACTTCAGGGCCATCTACTAGAACTTCGAAATGTCATTTCGGTTGCATGAAAAAGATAAACTATTCCAAAGAGTAGAAATCAATTGTGTTCTACAATAATCAATACATGAAACAGAAGAAATAGGATTAAACATAGAGTTTGCAGATACAAACAAATGGCCGGCACAATAATACATGAACACGGAAAGGACCCTTCATCCTCAAAGCACATATTCTGAATGTCCAAGAATATATTCAAAGAATTCTGCATCAAAACTAAAGGGAGCCTCTCTGTTTCTGGAGAAAACCAACGAATAAACAATGAAGAATCGATCTGCATACCATGAATGAAGAATAATAGAATAATAAGTAGCTTCCCTAGAGGACTTGATGTCAGTCTATTAACAATCTACCGCAAATTGATGCCATGGATGAGTTAGCAAGAGCAGCCAATTCTATCAATATGTTGTGCTACTTTCACTTGCAGAAAGCGAGGGGCGCTCAGATTTCACAAAACTTGATCCTTTACTACTAATGTCAAGCCCTTGAAATCGACCAAGAGAGTCATTCTGCAAAATATCATGTGAATTCGTTTTATGTAGATTAGGAGTTGCCATACTTGATAGGGAACGGCTCAAGGGTAGTAACTGAACATTCGGGTGAGCAGCTGCTGCTGCTGCTGGCTGTTGCTGAACTGCAAAAAAGTTGGATTGTTTGCATGGCATTGACTGCATTCCTAAGCTAAATGAGTTAGGGGTGCTCATCCTTTCCCCGGTAGCAATCTTAAGCCTCTCAACTTCCTTCTTCAATGCTTCGTTGAGAGCTTTCACATCAAGAACAAACTAAGTTTCAATAATCCTTCCAAGACAAGCCCTTCAATACAAACACTCTTTCAGGCAAGATAATCAAGACATCCTCTAACCCAATACTCACCATCACACAATTGAGCTTGCTGTTCCATAGCTTGTAACCGAAGCTTAAGCTCTGTATTTTCCGTAGTCAAACCTGTAGTATCTCTCTGAAAAAACGTTGGATACCCATTTCAACTTAACACAATTACAATTTAAACCACAAAAATCAATAAGAAAAGCTCAACAGGCAACTACCATAATTGTGAGTGTTAATGTAGGAATCTTTTTCAAAATTTATAGTCTAGCGTGTATAGGATTAGTAATTCCAAATAAGGAACTTAAAACAGGCAGCTATAATAATTAAGTTAATGCGATCAACATAGCAATAGCCACAATTTTAGTTTCCAATACCAATATGGAGATTTATTTGTTTTTTGTTTTCTTCCAAAATCAAAGCTCGGCAACTGAAACTACAGCAATAATAATTTTATTAAGGGGCAATAGCAAAAATTTTGGTTTCCAAATAATAATATTTTTTTTTCCTGATAATGCGAAAGTAAAGTAAAACAAAAGAAAACAAAAACCTGAAATAAAGTGAGTTGGGCAGAGAGCGTGGTAGCTTCAGTTTGAAGGGTCTGAACTTTGCGTTCAAGTTCTATAATATAACGAGCCTTTCTCTCCTTTGAACGAGCAGCCGACTGGCGATTGGCAAGTATCCTACAACACAACACAACAAAATTAAATTATAATTATAATTAAATTTAAATTCAAATTCAGAGATGATGAAATTGAAAACCTTTTGGCTCTTTTGGGATCCACATTCCAGAGCTCGGCTAATTTATCAGGAGGCATGGCTTTCTTCGCCTCCATTATCTCGCCACACCCGTCCACCAAATTGCTGTGACTATGCTGCTGCCTGCTGCTGCTGTTGTTCGGTTTTCCCTTGGAAAACGACATCGTTGTAGCTGCAGCCGTAGCCCCATCCTGATCCTCACCGTTTCGTCCAGCAGCAGTATCTCCTCCTCCTCCGGTTAACTTGTCGACGTCAATGTAGGTGGAGAACAAGTCGTCCTCCGATTCGATCTCTTCGCCAGCTGCATCCATCCTCATCATCATCATCGTCATCATGTCATCAGGCGAAGGGAAGTTCACCTCTGAGTGGGCCCTCCTGTGGTGGTGGTGGTGCTGGGACCCACTCCGTTTAAACGACGTTGCAGATGTGGAAGAGTTGGAGTTGGAGTTGGAGTTTGGCTTTGGGTTTGGGTCGGGTTTTAATTCGGGTAATGGATGATTTTGTTGTGTTTCCATTTTCCCCTTCCCTGTTCTTTCTTGTTTCCCGGGATGGTGATGTTATTGTTAGTTGCTTTCCTGCCGAAACTAATGGAATATCGTTGCTTGCTCCCCCACCCTGTAACTGTAATCCAAATAACGCTCCCAGTTTCATTACCAACTTTCTTCCGTTATCTTTTCGCCGCCGACTGAATACAACGTTGAATTAACCAAAACTTTTGTTACTCTATTTTTCTTCTATTTATCTCAAATTAGAACCAACCCAAACTTGATTCGAAGTGTACTTAGTAAATCTTTTAAATTTCGTGTAAATTATCTAATAAGATCTTTTTTAAGTAGTGGAATTTTAGTCATGCCCAAGTTCAACCAATCAAAAGTGACTCAATTTTAAACGACCCCTCATTAATCGTTCACAAAAATAAGGATAAAAAATAATAGTGTCTAGCCTATAACTGGGTCAAACCCAATTGTGCAAGACCCACGGGCTAGGATGGCAGGCCCATGAAATGCACCCATTGCAACATCCTGGGCCCAAGCGGCAAGCAAATCAGGCAGGGTTTTGGCAACTCCCAAAAGGAGACAAGTTCTGATCCGCGAGCACCCTATCGAGGAATGTCTCGAGACCAGTCAACTGAAAAAAAACAAAGTCAATGACTATAATTCCTATAGTCTTCAAACCTATAAAGTCACGACACCAAAATGGACAATTACCCAACTTGACTAGGGGTGTTCACGGGTCGGATCGGTTGGGTTTTAATAAATCTATTCAACCCGACGTCTCATCGGATTTTACATTTACATCCCGACATCGGGTTTTTAAACATACTAACCCGATCTCAACCCGTTACCCTCGGGTCGGATCTAGTCGATCGAGTTTGACGGGTTTTTACATAGGTTTTTTTTTCTCTTTTGCACTCACCATGTCTTCGAATGAAAATCATACAAACCAACGATTTGAGAATTTTTAACTAAGTACAGAAAATACATGCAAGAAAAATCTTAGATCTCAAGATCAGGTACATATGACACTTTTGGACATGGTGACAAGTACCTTCCTAAAGCAAGTTAGTGCCAGCTAAGATTGGAAGGTGACTTTACTCTATCTTTAAGGAACTTTAACTCCAATAAAAGGAGAGGACACATACAACAAAAAAGACAATCAGACACATATTTAGTCCATTAGCCTTCACACTGTTGCTCGACTGATTGACTCGACCATTGAAATGTGGATGCCTACATAATGCCAGTGTTGCCCTATTAACGTTTTATGTTTCACAGACAAGGCGAGTCCAATTCATCTCCATAAGGATTAGCCAAACGGGTTGCATAACCCATCAAAGAGGTTATTGTTCGAAAAACTCATTAACAAAAAATGAGCATTAACATTTGTCGCCATCTATGGGAACCGCCAAAAGGCCTAGTCTTAGTTTTTGCATTCCTAGGTCTTGCCAAATCAACACAAGAAGTCAAAAATGGCAAAGGGAGAATCTCCAAAAGCACGACCTTTGAACCCAGGCCAAACCTTGGTACGACAAATTAAAGAGCTTGAATCTAAGCTCAATGATGCCGACAAGGAAACAACTAAATATGTTATTATTGAAGTATAAAACTAATGCTAAGCCCACACCTATTAGTAGGGCTAGCAATTTGTGTCATTCGTATCGACCCATTTAATTATTCGTGTTAAGACATAAAACATGGATCCGACACGGTTATTAAACGTGTTACCCACGTGTTATAATCGTGTCATATTTAATTTATATAATTTACTTAATTGTTTAACCTAGTTATACATAATATATTATATTCTATATATTTATATCAATTAAAATTATTTTAGAATATAAACCATTGTTCGTATAAAATATTGTTAAAATCATCATAATTTATAATTTTGTAAATTAATTTACTTTATAATATAAAATTTTCAGTTTTATAATATATATATTATAAATAGCTAATAATTTATATCATTAAATGAGCTTACATGTTAAGTATACACAAAATATGGTTAACTATTCGTATCATTAAACGGGTTGACGTGAATCCGACCCATTTATTAATCGTGTATCATGTTTGTGTCGTAATAATGTCGTGTTCGTGTGTCATGACCCAAATTGCTACCCTTACCTATTAGCTTAAGCTTTTAGGTAAAGTGGTAAACTTAACATGATATTAGAGCTCTTTGACCTAACGGTCTAAGGTTTGAATCCCCCCACTACAAGTTAAAAAAGAAATTAAATTGGCCCACACAAAAAAACCCAAAAGAGCTTTGTGAGGCCCGATCTACGTGCAAAAAAAAAAGAAGTGAGACCTTGCACGTGAGGGGACGTATTAAAGTATAAAACTAATATTAAGCCCACACCTACTAGCTTAAACTTTTAGGTAAAGTGACGAACTTAACAGTTGCCACAAGCATACTACTCTCATGCCTATCCACTTGGAGCCAAAAAAAGGGAAAAACAGTAAAAAGGAGTAAGCAACAAGAGGGGCAACAAAAAAGCTCCTGACAACTATGCTACCAGACGTTACTCCACCCGTATATAGTCTGGGGCTCCTATTTAAGAGTTCTAACCCATAAATGACCACATTTTGATGTACTTAGAAGCCAAAAGGTCGACTCTGGATTCTTTTAATGGAAAAACAATAGGCTCAAAAGGGCGAAAGCTTGGCGCTAGTGTAGCCAAGGAGACCCTAGGCTTAGAAGATATTTAGAGAGACATAGAGCAGGTTATAAGCACTCGTTGAAGCAATAAGGAGGCCTCTTCTTTAATAAAGAAAAGAGGATCCACAAGCTAGGAACTAACATCACGTTTCCCTGCCAAAATTGCCAATGTAAAGCACATGTGAAACTTCACCATTCCATAGATGCGCTTTTATAATGGCATGACCAATCCATTAAGCACTTGGATTGGTATCAAGAGGTAATGGATGCCAAAGGTGTCAACGAGGCCACCCTCTGTCGAATGTTCATCCTTACTTTAATTAGGGTAGCTAGGTTGTGGTACAGATCCTTGAAACCCCAAAACATTACTTCATTTCAACAATTGTAATAGTCCTTCGTGAAGCACCTTTAATGATAAAAGCCCATTAGTGCCCTCGTCAGCATAAAGTAATGAGCAGTTGAAAGCTTCCTTTCCTATGTCACTCCATATAGTAAAGAAGTCCTGAAGCTACAAGCTTAGAACATGTATACAGCCTTGATTAGACTCTAGAAGGGGTTAAAGGTAGGCAAATTATGAAAAACAATCATAAATGAGTCGTATCTAATTGACAAACACCACCGAATTCTCAGGCAGCTCAGGTGCGGTAACAAAGGTACTCACAAACCTCGTAGCGGAGAGGCAGCTGAAAATGTGTTCAATGCTATACAAAATCATAAAATTCTTAAAAAGTCACGCCTAATGTGTAGTTCACTTGAAAAAATTGATAATAAAAAGTTATGTTTGTTCCATGAAGACATAGGGCACCTCGCTTCAAAGTGTTTCCAACTCAGGAACCAAATTTAAAGGTTACTTGCTGTAAGCATTGAAAATTTTCTTTTGGTTTGCAAATTCCATTGACGATAACCAAAATAACAATTGAAATGGAATCTTGATTAGAAATCGTGTTAATGCCTCTACGCTCCAACGCCCTTCATTGATGCATACGCTCCAAGAAGTCGTGTTAGGCACGGCTGAAAGAGGGCAAGGAAAAAGAAAGCACACATGCGCTGCACACGTGCTCCAAAAGAGAACATGCATGCACTACACATGCGCGTGTAAGTACATACGCACTCCCTTGGAGCATATACATGTAGCCACATGCGTGTGCTCCCCATTTTCTCCTTATATAAATGTAGTTTTTTTATATTTTTAAGGGACTTTTTCTATATTTCGAGAGGCCGAGAACAACGATTTTTTTAGAGATTTTCTCAATTTTCTTCCTATGATAACCACTAAACACCATATACAACCTATACACAATCCAAAAACATTCAAGAAGTCCTTCTTTAGGGTGTTTTTGTGAGGATTTGTGTGTGATTTCTAAGATTAAAGATTCCATTTTGAAGCATTTTGTGAGCCTGAGGGCAAATAACCATATTTCCCTTCATTCTCTTTATTATTTTTGTTATTGTCCTTTTACATTCCATATTGCATAATCTCATCCTATACCTTTCTGTAGTTAATATTTTCTTCATTGTTGGCTCTTTTGTTCATTTGTGTTGTTGGGTATGGATGAGTAATGGTGATCTCATATTGATTGATGCGAGACCACCACTCAAATTTAATTTCCTTTTAACTTCAAGTTACCTTTATCATTACTATGCCATTTTTTAGTCTATGTTAGTCCTAATTGCTCTTCCTTTATTTTATTGCTTATTTTAATATTAGACTATGGCTGTCACTAAAATCATAGGTGGTTGTATTTTTCTCATTTTGGATGCCACGTAAATCATGGGTGATTGTCCCTTTTTTTTATTTTGGACATCACCTACATCATGGGTGATTATCCCAATTTTTTTTATTTGGTCCATTTTAGAATAAAAGATATCATCTAATTTATTGCATGATTTGACATTGTTTTTAATGATATAAAATAGAGGAGTAGCAAGTAGACTCACGTTGATTGGTGAGGAACTCATTTCTCCAAATTTAGATTTTATTTGATCAAATTAGTTAAAAGTATATTTGATTGAACATGGTAAATTGGATAGACCCATATTGATGGTAGGGAATCCTTTTTTTTTTTTTTGAGAGATATGGTTGCTATGATTATGTGTGTGGAGTTAAGGATAATGGATAGACCCACATTGGTAGTAAGGAATCCAAATATGGAGTGTGGAATTGTTGAACGATGGATTTGGGGGTATTGATGATGGGTAGGCTTACAATTGTGGGGAGAAACCCAATTTTGGAAGTTTGGAGGTCGAATTGAGACTTTGGGCGTGTTGAATTAACCTTGACATGGAGTTATTGGCATGCTTTGGAGGGTGATTGGAAAGTGGATGGGTTTAAAATATTTGGTAAAGGATCCATTTTTTTAAAGGAAGGCCCGATTGAGTTTTGTTGGTGAGATGTGCTTGGGAGAGTTAGAAGTGATGATTTTATTTTATTTCTTTTTTTAACTTTATTTATTTATTTCTCACATTATGATAGGTGGTTGTAATTCCATTCCCTTTTTTCCCATGTCTAACGAACTTGTATTCTATTCTCCTTCCCTTATTTTTATGAATGGTTATAAACTTTTGATGCCTCGCACATAATAAATAAGATAAAATCAGTTGTGTGCATTAATTGGACCTAGGATAAAGATAGGCAACAATTAACAAATTAAAAACACGAACTCAATAGACATTAGTAGAGGCCAAACTTTGTCCAAAAGGATCGAAGATCTGTGCTAACTTCCCGAGCCTGTCTCTAAAGGGATGAAGATAGTTTGGGTCCAGAATCAAGGAATCGAATTACCCTTACTCAAATTTCTTGCGGTTATTTCCTAGGTGGCGACTTCATGATCTCCAGGCTAATCTTCGTGAATTGTCCCGTTTTGCCCCCAAAGTAATGAAATTTCCCTGTTGAAGAGAAATGGGAATCCTAAGAAGCAACCAAACCCAAGCTCAAATGTGCTATCAAACCACCTGTAGAGACCTAACCGTTGACAACGACCAGAGCTCGAATGAGTAAGTCAAAGTCGAGACGGAGTGTGATCTATGTGGAAAGACACATGAGGAACATGCTGTGGCTACCTGTGAGCTTGAACCTTATCACCTTGATCCTTAAAACCCATCAAGACACATCAAGATCGGATAAGGGCTCCCTTAACAGGCAAAAGAGATGATTTAGAAGCGTCTCACAAAATTCAAAGACATATTTGTGAGGACCTATCCTAATATGCCAATAATCAATGCAACATTAATATCTCACAAATAGAATATGGATCCCTGATATCGTTTTGTGCTATAGAAGCGTTGAGCATATAAGTCAATAAGATACAAAGCAATGGTAGAAAAATTTGAGAGGCTCTTGAAGGTGGGATTCATTCGAGAATTACACTACCCTAAATGGACAGCCAACCTAATGCTAGTAAAAAAGGCCAATAGGAAGTGGAGGATGTGCATAAACTTCATGTAAGCACTTAATTTTTGCATATGGTTTTTAAGTCTGATGATGATAGATGGACATATGATGAGCAATGTGAAATGCCCAAATTGACCTTCGAATGAAAAGAAAGTGTTCAAAGCTAGAAACGAAAGCCTAGAAAACTAATGACCAACTTCTAAACAATCACCAGAAGCAATCCACAAAGAATCCATCAATGAATCATATCCATTTGTGAAGCCCTAGATGTTTAGTTTTCATAGAATTTTATAGTTTGAAAATCAAAGCTGAATATAAAAAGGTATGATTGATCGAACATCAAAGAGTCATAAAATCAGCATTAGAGAAACATAGGCCAAAACAACCCACCACCGACTAGTGTTGCTATCACTAGCCGACACAATGACACCACCAACCCATTGATGCGTTCGAAACTAGCAAGTATACTAGTCGTACAAGTAATAAAGTGATAAGTAAGATATCGTTCCCACGAGGATTGATTCTAATTGAATTTGTTATTTTCCAGCAACAATAAATTAAATAGGGGGGTTTTGTTGAATGATTAACTAAATGAACTAAGAATGCAAATGAAGAATAACAAAACAGAAAGTTAATTTGAGTGAAAAATCAATGAGAGAAATCTGGTTCAGGGATCATTCTCTACCACAAGATATGGATTTGCGAATTAATCGTAGAATTGTCATCCAATTACAGCATTGAAGTTATCAACCGTAGATAACAACAAGCTCTGTTATCCCAATCTTTCCTTACTTTGTTGTTAAATAAAACAGGCTCTTTATTTAATCTCTATCCATTAAACAACCTAGAACAAGCTCTCTAAATTTAATTCAATGGATGCATTACGATAAGAAAGATAGGTTGATCTAAGCAATAAACACACAAGCTCGGATTATTTAACTTAGGTTGTATTCTCCAATTGCAATCTCTGATCACAATTTTGCTACTAATGATTAGAAATTCAAGACAATTACGGATCAAGATTTCTAGTCTAGCAATAGACAATATCCAGATTATATTCAGTTGGCCACCCAAATACAATCCAGCAAGCAATCATAAGCATTAAACATGGGAAAATACAAGCAACTTCAATTAGAGAATTGGATAACAATTCCTTGCACAATCAATTCATAAAAACCATATCAAGGGCTTTGAAATCACCCTCAACCAATTCAGATTTAGTTACACATATTCAGATAGAATACAAATACAATACAATATGGAGACATTCCAGAAAATGAAAGGGAAAGGGAAAACTTAGCAAATTTTATGAAATCTCTTAGGATTTGTAGTTCTTCCTCTTTCCAAGCCTTCAATCTCCTTCAAGAACTCCAAGAGATGAGAGAAATCTAAAGATGCAGCCTCCTCCACGTTCTCCCCTCTTCAAGTTATCAAAATAAAACCCTAAAATATGTTTAAATACTCTGCTACAGTAACCTGCTGCAGTGTCCCGTATTATACATGCTACAGTGATTTGTGGAATTACATTTCTATACTTCTCACACTGTTTTGATTACAACTTTTGGTACACTGAATGGATTTATAAACCGTAAATTTCTCCAGAAAATAGACTTCGAGAGCTTTCCAACGGTATATAATATGTCGTCGGGTTCATTGTATATCAATACAATTAAATCCGAGAAGATCACTGACTAGCAGAGGTGAAAATGAAGGGTTTTACTCCATTTTTGTGCAAGTTGCTCCAAAACTCCTACAAACATCAAAACCACACAAAAACATAAAAATACCAAGGAATATAGCAAAGAAACATGGACGAATTGATATGAAAATGATATATAAATAGACACTTATCAAATTCCCCCACACTTAGACTTTGCTAGTCCTCGAGCAACTACGACAATATGAAATAAAACTAAACCGAAACAGAATCAACAAAAAATTAAAACACACAAATGCTTCATCTTGCAAATAGGCCTCAAAGATTGTACTTAATTATAACCCAAGGAAAACTTCAAAATAATGCACTTGATCAAGAATTTTATCTCAAAGATTAGTTTCGCTTCACTTCAATTCCTCAAGTGTGTGTGTGTAGAGCCATTCTCACCTAATCACTTGTAACCCGGATGAGTTTATGCATAAAAATGAATCATATTTAATATTGAAGATGTGTGTATAAATGAACTCCATAGGCTTGCTTCTCAAGTCACTCTCCACTAATGTAGACATGCACAACACCAAGGATCAAGTAGGACTTTATTAAGCTTGTAACGTTTGGCTTGGGTGAAGGTATGATAAAGGATAATAATTTGGCTCAAATCACCCACAAACACATAAATCATTCAAGACTATGTAGAGCTCAACCCTATAACACAACTTCATTTCAATTCACCAGGTTACTCCCCCAAACTTATTAAGAACACTCAATCTTTTTTTTTTTTTTGCAGAAAACAAAAGAAAATTACACCCCCACACTTTGTTGTTTCATTCTTTTTAAGAACACTTAAGGGTATAGATCTCTTATTCTTCTTCTTTTGTTCCTTTTTTTCTTTTTTTTCTTATTACACTTCCCCTCCCCCACACTTAAACAACACATTGTCCTCAATGTGTAAGTACGTGGACGATAAGTACAGATTGGCTTTTTTTCTTTTTTTTTTTTCAAACACAATAGAACTCACTTGCATTGCTCATGACACATCCCATCCTCCTCTAACTTCCCAAAACCAGAACATAGCTCAAAATTTAATTATGAATGATCTACATGCTCATAGGTAAGGGATAAACTGTTTGGAAAAAATTCATTTGAGGTTAGGAAATCTTTTAGTGAGTTAACAAAGAAAAAGGCTTACAGAGGCTCAAAGGGGTAACTAGGGATCAATTTCAGTCAAGGTTGGCTATTAAGGCTCAAACGGTCCAAAGATGGCCTAAATCATTTCCCCAATGTTGCACAGTCTAGGATTTCGCCTCGAGTGACCATCAAACAAGTTCTAGAATTCATTGAAATCTGAAGAAACATTTAAATTACATAAACTTGCTCTAAGTGAACAAATAACTCAGTGATAATAGCTCAGTGCTCAATGTTGCGCAAGGAATCAAAAGCAAAGCGAAAACCAATAAACATTTCAAGCACACAGATCCATGCATCATTTATCATTTTCCAAGAGTTATTCTTAATTCAATCATTATCTTATCATCGACCCACAAAATGCAAGAAAAGAGGTACGTGGCGTTGTTACACCTGAGTCAAGATTGTATGTTTCAACAATCCTTAGGACCAGTAGCCCGCAGACTTAAGGTTTCCAGCCTATATACCTTTATTATGAAGAACAAAACAAGAAACAAGACACTTCAAACAACATGAAATAAACACACTACAAAGTTATTAAGGAAGAATGCGTTTCAAGGGTTAAGGAAACCCCATATTCTGCCATTCTCAGGTTTTTCCACAAATTTTTTTTTTTAAATCGAAACTGATAAAGATAAAAACACATAACAACTCTAAATTACGCAAAACTAAACTCATTCATAAAATAACAAAGTTCAACAAGTCAGCAAACAAAAACAAGTTAGTTAGAATGGGTCTAAAAAGTTTAGAAGTTAGCCTCCTTATTTAGCCATTATGGATTGAAGAGATCCAGAATGCGTTTCAAGAGAACTTGAACTTTTTAAGCCACCACTCTAAAAACCGAGATTAGAAAATATTACCTGGGACGAAAGAAAAAACCTGAAAAAAAACTTAAAAGAAATGACATGAAAAATCTCAAATAAACACACTAAAAACAAAGTAAACAAAAACAAAGGAAACCAATAGATAGAGATTACAGATGGAGCGTTAAATCCAGTCTACGCCTTTTATTGCCTTCTCCAAACCAATCTATCCGAGCCGTTGTTGGATCAGGCGAATAGACGAATTCTTGTAGTTTGTCAATTAACTCCCCTGCAGTTGAAGCTGTAACCAGGATTTGCCTCGCTGATGGTGAGATGAAGTTTTTTTCTACAGCTTGATCAAGAAAAGACAACAAACCATCAAAAAAATTATTGACATTTAACAAACCAATGGGTTTTTTATGGATGTTTAGCTGTGCCCAAGAGGTGATTTGAAATATCTCCTCTAATGTGCCATAACCACTAGGCAAAGCTATAAATGCATCGGACTTAACAACCATATGTGCAATATGCTCATGCATACTAGAAACCTGTAACTCTTCCCCTATGGTGTTACCTACGATATCTCGTACAGCTAATGGTTTAGGGATAATGCCGAGAACCTTGCTTCCTCCTAAGGATGCAGCTGTCGACACACACCCCATTAACCCAAGACTACCCCCTCCATAAATCAAATGAATACCCCTCGCAGCTAATGTCCTACCAAGATCAAGAGCTGCTGTTGTAAACTCTCCATCTTTACCAAATTGCGATCCACAAAATACGCATATATTTTGGAATCGCCGAATTGGTGTTTTCTCCATTTCTAAAAGTGCTCTAAACTTGTGCAAGACAATGATGTACGTTAGGTATTATGCGATTCAAGTGCAAGACAGGTTATAAAATGACATTTGAGAATATGCAAAATGGATATATACACACGTAAAACTCTCAAATTTGACACATGGGGACATAATTTCGGTGGGGGTTGCTCGATGCAGATTTATCGCCCCAAAATTTGAAAAAATGAGATATGCTTTCGGCGAGGTTTGACAAAACCAGACACTTGTCTCCCACGTGAAGCATGGAAAATGGAGATACACTTTCGGTGGGGGTTGACAAAACCTCCACACTTGTCTCCCACGTGTACTTATGCCATAGGGTAGTCATATGGTTTGTCAAAAAGAAAACTTGAAATTAAAACAAACCAAATCAACAAACAACAACAACACAAAAACAACATTGATAATCAGATCAAACGAAACAAGAAAAAAAATTCTACAACAACAACACAATTCAAATATACAAGTAGTTGTGATTGTGGCTCACATCTTCTCTGGTTTTACGTCCAGTAACGGCTGAAACGCCTTCTATGAGTCGGGGATTTGCTTCCCATCCAGTTTTCTTATAAACTGCAAACAGGGTCGTGTTTAGTCAGATTCCCTAGACTATAACACTGCAATTCATCACGAAATTGTGTCAATAGATTAAGCAATTCACGATGAACAAGTCCACAAGAATGTGACTCGAGAGTTAACAAAACATTATCCAACGACTCATTACTCAAACCATTTTTAATAAATGAAAGTTTATCTTCTCTATTCATGGACACAAAACCTAATGAACGACAAGTCTAGTTACAATTCTATCTAGCACATTTATAACATACTTGTAACCTTTTCGCTCTTCGCCTCTTGGCGTAGCAGCTCTTTCCTAGACTAGGCATGTATTTTGCGAGATTAATATCAGGCTCACTGGACAATCTTACCTTGGCTTCTATAAGCCATCGGATATCTACAGGCAGATTTAAGAGCATCAATACCCAAAGTCTAGTCATTCATACTTTATAAATTTTAAACACAGCGTTTTGAGGAAGTGAAGGGAAATATTTACGAAGGTTCGATAGAAAGATATCGGCATCCATTGAAGAGGAGAAAAGAAGAGATATTACCGATAATGAGATTGAGTTTGTTCTTCTCCCAGATATGCACGATTCAAACCTTCGAGCAATGACTTCAGCTCCCGTTTGGATGTTTTCTCAAGCTGTTGCACAAATGAATTCGAAGTACAGAATAATCAAATTAAACAAAAGGAAGGAAAAGAAAAGAGCAGAAACGAAACTAAAGACACATAAAAGAGATAACAACACGATAGCAAACAAAAGTCAAAAAAAAGTAAAAAAAAATATAAAACAAATAAGACAGATGGCAAAGAGAGATAAAACCTGGTCAATTTGATGGTCTACGAAAGGAATCTCCTCGAGACACAAAAATTGATCATTATTCCTTATTTTATTTTTCTTTTCTTTTTTTCAAAAATATTGGGTTGCCTCCCAATAAGCGCTTGGTTTAACGTCCTCAGCCCGACGTTGGTTCCATCATGGGAGGGTCCAATCTCCGATGTGCTTCTCTAGTGGGCTTGGATCATTTTTCCAACAAGAATTGTTGCATGCATATGGCTGGGCCTTGGATGTTAGCAATCGTCCACCCAATATTTATTTTGTGATCTCTAAGTACTTGGATGAGTTTCTTTTCTTGTAGCGGTGCAAGGGCCATTTCTATTATAACTGGCAAAGAATCATTCTCACCCAAAAACACATGCCTCAAATAATCCGGAAGTAGCTTAAGCTCCAAGGTATTGGCTTTCATCACAGAAGGAAGAAGTTTCTCATTAGATAAAGGTAATTCAATGTACGAAACATCATACATGTTTGTGATTATAGTTATAGTCTCATCTAAGCATGCCATAGCTTCCTCCATTTCTTTGGACACTTGTATCAATCTTCTTGGTTCTTTGGAATTTTCTGTCCCTATGTGCTCACTAATGGCTACATCCAATCCATTCTTGCGAGTTAACTCAAAACATTGTTGTGGCAAAGAATCAATAACGTCAACTGCAAAAACAGAATGTAAGTTACTAGGGTACCTCATTGCCTCAAAAATATTGAAACGGATAACCTTGCCATCAAACTCCATGGTGAGAGTGCCATCATGAACATCAATTTTGGTTCTAGCAGTTTTCCAGAATGGTCTCCCTAAAAGAATCGGTGTTGGATTAGGAGATGTCTCATCCTCTATTTTAAGGACATAGAAGTCTGCTAGGAAAACCAATTGATTCACCTGCACAAGCACATCTTCCACAACTCTTTTGCGATATGCATTAAAATGATCAGCAAACTGAATGGTAATACCAGTTTTCGCAAAAGGTCCAAGATTTAAAGAAGCATAAATAGAATATGGCATGACATTAATAGATGCTCCTAAATCTAATATAGCTCTTTCAAACTTGGTATTACCAATGGTGCATGGAATAATGAACGTACCTGGATCTTTGCATTTTGGAGGAATTTTTCTTTGCAATACAGCTGAAACATTTTCCCCCACACTTACTTTCCCATTTCCCTTCAACTTTCTCTTGTTGGTGCATAACTCCTTGAGAAATTTTGTACAACAAGGTACTTGGTCGATAGCATCCAGAAGTGGTATATTTACCTCGATTTTGTGAGAAGTTTCCAGGATTTCTTGTTCTTGTTCCTCCTTCTTTGATTTTGCAAATCTGCTAGGAAATGATGGAGGAGTAACATAAGAAGGAATGCGAGTTATAGAATTTACCTGAGAAGTCAATGTTTTGTTCATGGTGGATGTGGTGTCATCTCCTTCATCAGTTTGTGATTTTCCTGGTAAGACATCTAATTGCTCTCCACTTCGCGAAGTTATCGCACTAGCAGTCTCGCTTGGATTGATCACCATTTGATAAGATAATTTTTCTGAGCATTGGCCCTCGAATTTGCTCATGCTAGTAGCCAATTGTCCCATTTAATTTGCTAGGTTTTGGATACTTGCCCCAGTTTCCTGCTGGAATTGCATTGTGTTAGTGGCAAGTGCATTAACAATATCTTGGAGAGACATACCTGAATTTTGTGAAGCTGGTTGCGGTGCTGGATGTGGCATTGGTGGTGGTTGCATTTGAAATGGTTGCTGCACTCTAAGTTGATTGAAACCTTGTGGCCAATTTGGTATGCCATTTGGAGCGATTGGTTGATGATTCCAGTAACTGAAATTAGGGTGATCTTCCCATCCAGCATTGTAAGTGTTAGAGAAGGGATCACACCATTGCCTTGTTTGTCCTGGAAATCCACCCATGGCATTGGCTTGTTCCATATATTCTTCTTGTAAAGTTGGATACATGTCGATTGGATGCTCCATCGTAGAATATATCCCACATGCATAAGGTTTCTGCATATGTCCTACAGCCATGTTTTCCACAAGAGAGGTTAGCTCAGAAAGTTGTTGTTCAATGTTCGGAGTGCTTACCTCATTTACTCTCCATGGCAGTTGTGGCTCAAATTGATACCGAATTGTTGGAAGTTTATTGCCATGTCACCTAAACACAAACAATCTGAAAAGAAAAACAAAAAAAATATGAATCAACAATGAAAACAAAATAACAAATCGATTATAAAATCAATCCCCGGCAACGGCGCCAAAAACTTGATGCGTTCGAAACTAGCAAGTATACTAGTCGCACAAGTAATAAAGTGATAAGTAAGATATCGTTCCCACGAGGATTGATTCTAATTGAATTTGTTATTTCCAGCAACAATAAACTAAACAGGGGGGATTTTTGTTGAATGCTTTACTAAATGAAATAAGAATGCAAGTAAAGAATAACAAAACAGAAAGTAAATTTGAATGAAAAATCAATGGGAGAAAGCTGGTTAAGGGATCATTCTCTACCACAAGATATGGATTTGCGAATTAATTGTAGAATTGTCATCCAATTACAGCATTGAAGTTATCAACCGTAGATAACAACAAGCTCTGTTATCCCAATCTTTCCTTACTTTGTTGTTAAATAAAACAGGCTCTTTATTTAATCTCTATCCATTAAACAACCTAGAACAAGCTCTCTAAATTTAATTCAATGGATGCATTATGAATAAGAAAGACAGGTTGATCTAAGCAATAAACACACAAGCTCGGATTATTTAACTTAGGTTATATTCTCCAATTGCAATCTCTGATCACAATTTTGCTACTAATGATTAGAAATTCAAGACAATTACGGATCAAGATTTCTAGTCTAGCAATAGACAATATCCAGATTATATTCAGTTGGCCACCCAAATACAATCCAGCAAGCAATCATAAGCATTAAACATGGGAAAATACAAGCAACTTCAATTAGAGAATTGGATAACAATTCCTTGCACAATCAATTCATAAAAACTATATCAAGGGCTTTGAAATCACCCTCAACCAATTCAGATTTAGTTACACATATTCAGATAGAATACAAATACAATACAATATGGAGACATTCCAGAAAATGAAAGGGAAAGGGAAAACTTAGCAAATTTTATGAAATCTCTTAGGATTTGTAGTTCTTCCTCTTTCCAAGCCTTCAATCTCCTTCAAGAACTCCAAGAGATGAGAGAAATCCAAACATGCAGCCTCCTCCACGTTCTCCCCTCTTCAAGTTATCAAAATAAAACCCTAAAATGTGTTTAAATACTCTACTCAGTAACCTGCTACAGTGTCCCGTATTATACATGCTACAGTGATTTGTGGAATTACATTTCTATACTTCTCACACTGTTTTGATTACAACTTTGGTACACTGAATGGATTTATAAACCGTAAATTTCTCCAGAAAATAGACTTCGAGAGCTTTCCAACGGTATATAATATGTCATCGGGTTCATTGTATATCAATACAATTAAATCCGAGAAGATGGTTGACTAGCAGAGGTGAAAATGAAGGGTTTTACTCCATTTTTGTGCAACTTGCTCCAAAACTCCTACAAACATCAAAACCACACAAAAACATAAAAATACCAAGGAATATAGCAAAGAAACATGGACGAATTGATATTAAAATGATATATAAATAGACATTTATCACCCGTGGTTCTTTTATGCACTTTTGGAAATTTTTTTTTCTGGCCTCTTTTTTCACACAAATTTCGATCTATATAAACAGACCTTTTGCACACTTTTCAATTCATTTAGAAATCAGTTGCAAAGCCCTCTATTGGACACTTGTGAGAATTCCAAGACTCCTCTTTAAGTCAAAATTTTTTGGCATTTATATTGCTCTAAACCTGGAAAGGGTACGTCCTGCGGGTACTATTCTCTTCTCCCTCCTCTTCTACTCCATTCTTCTTTTATTTTATTTTGTTAATTGCTTAGAAAAGCATGTTTTGGATTTTATATTATTAGAAAAGCATGATTAGGGTTTTATTTTATTGCTTAGATAAGCATGATTAGGGCTTTTAAACTGTTTTAACATATTATTTGTTTTGCAAGCTACGAATAAGCATGTCAAAGTAAATTATCTATCTCTCCTTTACTTAAAAATATGTTAGGATTAACCCACTACATGTAGGAAGATGCCAAGAGCTTTGCTAGAAGGTTTGGCAAATGCTAAAAGTTGCCCCTATCCTACACCAACCATCAAAAGATCTAACTACCATTACCAGTCCTTGACTATATGCGCAATGGCGTAATAGACTGAGCTCAGGCTAGGCAATTTGGGAAATTTATATTTTTAATGAAATTTTTAACGATTCTTATCAGAGAGGGGAGGTATTTAAGATTTTCAAAACTAGGGGTGATCATGTGAGATTTCGGCAAATCTCAAGGGAAGTTCGTGGAATTGACCCTTAAAATAAATTTACATTACAAAAGATGAAAACTTGAAATCAATAACAAGTAAGACAATGTTGTTTTAAATTTCTGACCTAAATTAGCATAAGTTGAATGTCTCCTAGTTTTCATCTAAATATCTTAATGTCTCTTTCAAGATACATAAATATACAAGAATTGCTCAACTAAAAAAGAGAACGCTATTATCTTATTCTGGTCGAATCACCTATTCTCCCATTCATTCATTAGGTTGTGAGAAAAAAATCATATACAAATTTTGAGATATGTACAAAATAGATTTTTAGTATAAATAACACTATCTTGAAAGTGACTAACATATGAATTTACATGTTATGAAAAAACAATTAGATGATATAGACATATCATCTCATCATCTCATCAGTATACTAATCGAATGATATTACGTTACATATATACTTATTTTTTCTTTCTTTGAACTAATCATGACTATGATAAGGTGGTCATATTACTACCAGATTTTATCTAACTTGTCATCTTCATAAAGGAGTACGCAATTAAAAAATGTAAATAAATGAATAAAATTACAATAAATGACAATTAAAAAGATGGTAAGTGTTTAAAGTTTGATAAATATGAGAATGATCAATACTTAAAGTGGGAGATGGTGGTGATTAGGAGTGTAAGGAGAATAGGGGGAGGCTGCCACAAATGAAGGTGTGGCAAGAACACCACTAGCATGAGCCATGGTTGGAGTCCTTGGGGTCATTGGGCTTCTTGATCTTGGCATCATGTTGCTGCGACCATATGCTGATCTTTCCATATTAGTCCTCCGAGGTCCCTTCTCAGCCCATTTCAGCTCAGCCTGCTTCACCAGGCTTGGATACCTTGAACAGCACCCTACCTTTCCTGCTCTTTTTATGTATCTATGAAAATCGGCCCACCAACCCACCATTATATTAATTATTAGATTTTCTTTATAATATTATCTCACGTATATATTTCTTTTCAAATAAATATAAAAATAATCAAATTTAAGAGAGTATTTTAAAAAATAGTAAAAATTTTTTCTTTTTTATTTTCTAATCAACTAACAAGTTAATAAATTACCGTTTAATCATCATGAGTCATCGGGCACTCGCCATCAATCTATTATATGCGGACTAGCTTTCATTAGAAGCAAATTTGCATGCATTTATACCTAGCTTGAATAGGTAATAAAAAAAAGAATTAAATATGTTATTTTTCATAATAATCCTTGCATTTTGGTTATTTCTTATTATTTTTATATTATTTTAAATCAATCGTAATAATGATTAGGTAAATAAACATAAATAAAATTTTCCATAAAATGATAGTATTAAACAGATAGACAGATGATGTCATACTTATGTCCCAATTAGGCTTTATATTTTAGATTCCTAAGTTAAAAGGATCTAAGGTAATTAAGGGTGGTTTTAGGCTTGTGTCAATAATGTGTGGACGATTGGAAGTCCTGGATCTTTGTTAACAATAATTCTTTGTCATTTAAGAATTCAAAGTTTAGCAGAAAGGACAACAAAGTAAGTCCAAGCCTAAGCGTATAATATGTCAAAAAGATACTCATCTAAGCTACCCCTAGTACTTTCGAAAACAGAAGCAAAAGCAAAATTGAAAGAAAAAAATTATCACAATAAATTTATTTGAATTCAATAATTAATATGATTAGCAGTAGAGTAAAGAGATCATAAATGTATAAGTTATGAGATATTATTGTTAGAGACAGAGATAGATACCTTTGGCTGAATCTTCTACCCAAACACTGGACGCATTTTCTTCCTTCTGTCATCTCCCCCATCCCTACAATCACACAATCCCTGCAGTACACCCTTCCGCAAACCTGCATATGGAGTCATCAACCCTTAATTTCAATCTCTAAACTATGCAAAACAAATTAATGTCTAAGTTAAAATATCACTTGGCATAAAACTATTAAGCTCTATACTATTACTATTTGGAACTCTTTTCTAATTTTATCTATCACGTTGTGCCAAAATCAACTAAATCCGGGGGTTGTTCTGAGAAATAACATTCAAACTTTCATTTGTTTTTTTTCCTCTTTATTTTGGCCCGTAATAAACCTTATAATCTGATTGATCCAATAGGTCGACTGTTAATGGCTCTTACGATCTGATGGGCATTCGCTGTTTAGACCGTAAAGACCTTTATGGGCCGACCGATGTGACAAATTATGTTAGACTATAAAAAAATAGACTTGCTCTTTTTTAAGAAAAAAGAAGTAATAACCCCTCAAATTTTCTTGTTTTTTACAATTTGTTTTTAATAAGAAGGATTTGAACACTAGATCATTGAGTGATTTTGATTTTATAAACATGTTGGCATGTTTAATTTAATGGTATTGTGAGCTCTTCGCTAATCATATACATACATGAAAGAAATCTTTTAACATAACTTTTATGATTGCTTATTATCGCAAATTCAATGGTTGAGATTAAAAGTTAACAAATTATATGTAATCAATCAACTGATCATTAATCATCTCAAACATTGGATTTTGTGAATGAATAACTATAAATCTGTGTCTAATTTTACGTTAAAAGATCCATTTGATTACTTATATGTTACATGAAATAATTAGGAGAAAATACATACCAGGCATCTATGGCGGAATATGTAGATGTAGGTGTTGCAAATGGTGCAAATATTGGAGTGAGGAATGCCAGGTCTGCGGCGTTGACCTCTGTCTTGATAAGTAGAAGCCATACTCATCACACTTACATCATCATAAGCCATGCTACTCATCTCCATTGCATGACCATGACCATGACCATGATGATGATGACTTCTTAATGGTGATACTGATGATGCATGCCTCGCTTGATCAACATGGTCATGCGCATGGAGATGCCCACGATGATGATGATGGTGATGAGTACTTCTGGCCTCTTCCAAGCCTCTACTGAAATCGAGGCTGGGCAGTTTGGCCAAAGTTGATCCAGCTGCTGCATGTTTTGGAGTTTTGGCTTCTTGGATTGGTTCCAAGACGTGTGTTGCGTTTGCGTTGGTGTTGGTTTTGTCTACTTGCTTCACTTCTGCAAGGTCTTGAAAAGTGAGATTAACGGAGTCATCTGGGATACCCAAGTAGAGATCTTCAAGCTCTCTTCTAGCCTTTGCCAATGTTGCCTTGTCACCCATTACCAATGGCCTGCCTAGCGAGAGAGATTGATCGATCGATTGCTTTGATTATTTCTCAAAGTGAAAGACAAAGAAGAGATCAGGATTAATCAACTACTTTTTAACATATAAATGGGATTATGGCTGGGATTGATTGATCCTTTGGGAAGGGAGACGACGTTTAATTTATAAATAAAATGCTAATGCTACAAATATTAAACAATGTATGGCCGGACATATAATACGTAGACCATCGATGTATATAATGAAACATCATGTATTTTACGATGCTGATGCCGCCTCGATCATCTCTTTTAATTTTTAATTCTTTTTCTATCGTAGGAATCTTCCCTTCTATATTTTTTTTTTACAATATCTATTAATTTCCAGAGTGAAGTCTCTGTTCATTAGTTTTTCCCTATGTATACAGTTATTATCGAATCCTCCATACAGATTTGATTTAGTATTGCCATATACAGCTAATAATAGATACTAATTTTCCATCTTGTTGTTTCCCAATGTAAAATAAAAGCTTAAAGCAGAAAATTGGTTTTCCAACATTGTTATAATTATGTGATGGTATTAGGCAACTGAAGACTGTTAATTGTTTTCGATGAAAGCAATGATCGATGTTTAGACTAATTATATGTATATTTTTTTTTAAGCGAAAGCTTTGACATATTAAATCATCGTTTGTGGTTGTGGATAGTATCAAACAGACAGCAAATAAAACAACATTCTCGGCCGGACTATTTCTATACACATTTATATATCAGTCACACTCCTTGTAATTTCATTTAATTTGTCTCACTCTCTGGGTAGTAGTCGGCGGTTAAGTGGATTGTTCAGACAAATTAAACTCGTCTAATAATTATATTTCAATTATATACAATTTTTTACGTATATAACTTGATAAATTAAGAAGAATATAATATACTAAAGATACAATAATCACATGTTGCGTTAACCATTTCCACTGCGAGTTTATAAGTTAGTTGTAGGTATTGACTCAATTTTAATATTTATTTATAATATATTTCCTCACATATTAGGTACATACCTCAAACTTGTTCTCAAAAATTGTACTAGTAGAATTAACTGTAACTTTTTTTTTTCTTTAATTGCATTGAAACGGTGAAATTTATAAACTTTTTATCGCTTAAGACAATCTAGTTACGATATGATTTAAGAAACAGCGACATTTGAAAGTTCAACAAAACATGTAATTGTAGATTTAATATCAGTTTTTAACCTTTAACAATCAGTAATGTTGCATTACATCATATTATTTAATATGAAGATACTATTATTCTTATTCTTATTATACTCTTAATGCTCTTGATATTTTTTCGTTTCCATTTTTTTAAAATTCAAAAAAATACACCTCTTGAATAAGTTCCCAAACCCATAATTAATGCGGCATCTTTTAATACTTGTAATCGGGACTCTTTTTGTTTTTGTTTTCAATTTTTCATACTTGAAAAAAAATTAAAATTAAAATTTATTTATGAAGATTAATTTAATAACATTATCGAATCAATTACACAATAACTTTCATAGTTAAATATGGGTAAGTATTGTTTAATTTATTGAAAGAGAAGAAAGTTGAAAGCCTGATGTTCTCTTAACTTCAATAAGCAATAATCTGATCATGCAACTAATTAATTTGATAATTTTAATTTGAGAGAAAGTCTTGTTATGATGGCAGCAGCGAAAGTACTAATTTTATATGAATCTTTTTATATATTCATCTCTATAAAGCAGCCGGCAATATGTAATTGGACCTGCGACTCAGCCAGTCACATGAACGCACTATATTTTAACGGTGAATATTAAACATGTGATCAAAAACAGCTTTGTGTATCACATTAGCATAGAGTATATTTCGCAAATTAATCATACTCTCCTTATTTCAACATAAGACTATGTGATAAAACATTAATCGGCATCGGTGGCGTAGCTGGAAAATTGAGCTAGTGGGGCCAAAATTTGATTAATGATAAAATAAAAAATTCAATTAATAACAATAATACAATAATAGATATTAGTTATGTACTTCTATTAAGAATAATACTACTATTCTAAAAAATTTATCTAAAATTCAATATCACAAATGATGTGTCAGGTGACTTTTATTAAATGAATTATTAAATGTTATGATAAGTAATATGGTAAGAGTAGCGCCACATCATTTAACATAAATATCATTTAGAGTGGGATTTGAATTAACTTAGACAACACTTTTAACACAATTCATTAACACAATCTTCTAATCTTTTATCTTACCAAATTTAATAGTTGAGATGAAAGTTAAAAAATTACATTTAATATTGTCAATTCATCAATCATCTCAACCATTTGATAGAATTTGTTGACAAAGTTTATGTATAAAGTTAATAAATATTATCATTTATTGAATACTACATTATTCATTCGTACTTATTACATTGACTTCCTTATATTTATCTTTTCATTTACTTGAGGTCAATATTGTTAGTATTTGTGATGAGGGCTAACTTGATCCAACGTGTTTAATTTAAATATGTGATATGTTGGCTTGTTTGTATTTTGAAATTATGCTAAGAATTGTTTATTCTTAATTTATAAATCATTAAGCACATACGAATAACATATTATCAACGATTAGTTGGTAGATTCAAGTTATTAATTCATTGTTCTTTGCTCTAGTTAAAGCATCTTTACATGTGGTGTCAATGATAATAACAAACGAGATGAACAACTATTTATAGTATAAATAATTGCATCTTCGACAACAGTTTTTAATTTTTAATTTATTAAATATAATAAATAAAATAACAAATGGTGAACTAAAACTTCTTAATGATTTGAATTATATTATTATAAAGATTTTTTTTGGTTTAATGTTTAAGAGTAATTTAGTCAATTCAAGTTTACTTAATTTATCTACTAGAATACTCATATTTTCATTTTTCAAGTAATTAGTTGACACCTGAAATAAAAACAACATTATTATTATTAACATAAAAATAACAAGATGAAATATTAAAATTTTTAACTTACATTTTATTGGGGAAAAAAAAGAAACATTTGTAAACATAAACAAAGAAGAAGGAACATTTCTTCAACAACCTCCAAACTCACGAAATTGCATTTGTGAAAAACTTATAAAAGGCAATAAGCACTTCTGGTCTTGTTCATTATGGCCATTCATATTTGGCAGGCACAAGATAAAGAGGTATCTTCTTATTGGCAGTGATACCAACTTCCTCTTCCATTCCAAGCTCTTCCCTCTTCAACTCATCAGGCAGTTATTTCCGATAAAAATGCTAGAGAAGATTTGCAAGCACTAACTTAACAATTACATATGCCACTGTTATAGCTGGACAAATCCTTCTTCTAGCACCAAATGAATTGGAATAAACTCAAAATTCTTACCTTGAAAATTGATGGCTTCACCATCAAACCTCTCAAAGTAGATTTCATTAGGATTTTTCCAAGCTTTTGGATTTCTTCCAATTGCGAGCACATTAATTTGGATTCTTATATTACGGTATACATCATAACCACCAATTTTAAAGTGGTGAGTTACGAATTGAGGGAGTAATAGCATGGTTGGTACGTGTAACCTTAGGGTTTCCTTGAATACCATTTTTATATAACTACTTAAAGGTTCTCACAATCACTTTCTTCAACAATTGGTTTTTTTTATCCCAACATAGTTTCTGATCTCAGCCTGCACCTTTTTCATAACCCTAGGGTATTTCATTAGCTCAGCCATTGCTCATACGATGAGGCCACTACAAGAAAAATAAGATATGGCAACAAGTTTTTTGCAATGTGCCGAAATGCACGTTGCTATTGCGTGTTGCAAAAAACTGATGAAGTTAGCTTTTAGCAACATGCATGTAAGGCCTGTTGCAAATGAGGCTTCCTTTGCTTGTTCAGGTAAACGGCATAAGCATATGGCAATGAGAAGATCCTAAAGAGTGACTCAGGACCGGACGTTAGAGTTGGGGTTGTAAAAAATTATATTTCGCAACGAGCAGGAAATGCACGTTGCTAAATCTATCAATTTCAGCAACACACACATCTTGCACGTTGTGAAATGTCTTGTTTTATTTTTCAATTTAATTTTTCAATTTATTTTTAGCTTATTATAATTTTTAATGTTTGAAATTAATTTAAATTTAAAATTTACTTAAAACTATAGTAAATATTTCATCTGTTTATTTAAATAAATATTAATAAATTAAAATAGCAAGATAAATATTTCATTTATTTTTTAAATAAATATTAATAAATTTTAATAAGCAAGATAAATATATAAAATTTTCAAATAAATATCATGTAATTTTTTATATAATAATAAATAAATTTTAATTTTAATTCATTAGGAAATATAATTTAATAAATAAAATTAATGTAAAATTTCAAAGTTAAGGAAATGAATTAATATTTATTTAAAAAAATTATGAATTAGGAATAAAAAAAATTAATGTTGAATAATATAATTTCATGGTTAAATAGTGACTCATTAAAATTTTAAATTAAAAAAAAGCAAAGAAACTGTACATCTAAAACTGCATCGTTTTGGATTTATAAAAAAAAAGTGAAAACGACATTGTGAGGGTTGAAAAGAGAGCAAAATAAAAAATGAAGCCAAGATCGACCTTTATATCATCAACTGGCTAGCAGCTTCCAACAACTCCTTTCTCTTTTTAACTCCACCAACATCCAACGGCTCCAAACTCTAGATTCACTAGTCATAACTTCGATCACCGCGTTTCAACATCAATCACCAAAAAAGTTCATTGGTAGTTGCTAGAAGGTCTAAATCGGGTAGAAATCAAGTAGAAGGTATTTTCAATATCTTTAATTAATTGAAATAGTTAGGTTTTGATTCATTTCTAATTTTGAAGGTATTTTGGTATGGTTGTTGAATTAGGGCAAAGGCAAAGGTTGATTGATATACATATTTTTTTAATTGAGGGTTTTTTTTTGGCTGATTTGGATGGCATTAGGGGATTTGATGGCGTCTAGGTTTTCACAATCCACTGTTGTCACATCATGAATCCCAAGGGATCCTGAGTCCAACTACAAACATTCATTCAGACCAATAAATTGAGAATTGAGGCAAAAGGCATTAACCATACTCGAAAAACTGAAGTTCCCAACGATCGTCAATAGCAATATAGTAGTTTATACAATTGTAACTCAAAAATCAAAATAATGATTAACAAAAACAATGGTAGTGCAGTGGACAAAGGGTTACCAAGGAACTCTGTCGTCATTATGCCAAAAATCCTCCAAACATACTGATACTCATCAGTCACCTGAGGAACACAATAGACTAATGAGTGTTAATTCAGTAAGTAAGCTTAAGTAATTCAATAACATGGCAAGTTAAAGGAAAAACCCATATTAGATTTAATTCCTAACTAATTATTTGTTAAAGTCATACAATCCAATCTCAAACAGTAGGGGTTACGCTCCTGTTGCATGCCTAAACAATATCTCTGCCTCGACGTGAAATTACAAAAATAGGAGCTACGCTCCTACGCCACATATGTTGCATGCCAATGTAATATTTTCGTATAGAACATTTAAGGCGGCATAAAGCGCAACCACACCTGAGCTCCTATGCCATATCTCTACCCAACATGTCTCCACTAGGCTAATTTTCCCTTAATGCACCAATTCACATACTTACTATACTTATCACATATCAAACACAACCTCAGGGATCTACATCAATTATTATCACAAGTTGAGGCTAGTTTGACAATTCAAGTTATACTAGGCCATGATCAATCCATATGCACAATTGCATGTCATCACATATCAATCCGTATGCACAATTTCATGCGATCACAATCAAATTTATGTGGACAATTTCATGTCATCATAATCAAATTTATATGGACAATTTCATGTCACCACAATAAAAACCATAGGCACAATTCCATACCATCACATATCAAAGTCATAGGTATTTTTCAATGCCATCACATAACAAATTCATAAGTACAAGCTCACAATCAAGCTTCCAATCTCATCACAAGCACAATATTTCAATCAAACATAACATTCATATTCGCATAAATATATGGCACAATACACACCTTATAAACCACAATAAGTCTATTGTGACCTCATAAATAGTTGAGCTTACTTACCTGATTGAGTTCCGCTGTAGGATCCTTATGTCAACCTAGAATTCATCGAAACTCACTTAAGGATCATCAAAGACAACATCGAAAAATAAGTCCTTACTGACTTATCACTATGCATACTTGATTGGATGATTTTTAGGAAGTTGATGCTTATCCCAAATTCTACAAAAATTTGCAAAAATTCTATGAAAATTTGTAGAAATCATTCAAACATATATAAAATACCGCATGCAAATTATCGGATCAAAATTAAGTCATATGCCCCTGGCAATCCCTTAGTTTAGCACAACTTCAAATTCTGTCCAGGGGTCTCTTAAACTGAGCAGCATAACTTTGAAAATTTATAAAAGTCTCACCAATGATCAAATCAATACAAAAATTTTTAGTCTAGTATAAGACACATATGAGATTAATCGCTCCAAAAATTATAGCTTTTTGTTAAGTTTAGGCCTATCAAAAGCAATCTGTTTTGCTTACTTTATTCTAAAAATGGGAAATTTCATAATTGCAAACCTAATTTTGAAAAATCAAAACAATTTCTACAAAGCTTCAAAAACCATAAAATTTTCTAGTTCATAAGGAAACATGCCCAATAGTTCACATGCCAAAAATTAGGGGTTTTCATGAAGGACAAGTCCCTCATATAAATTTTGTTACCCATACCCTATTTTGAAGCAAGGGATTTCTGTATTCAGTTCTATAGAGTTCAAAAATCATACACTTTGAATTTTCAAGTGATTCAAAATTCTATATAATCCTGAATATATCTAGTTTAACATACAAAAATTTCACAGTCAGATCAAAACCCTAGAATTTCTAGGAATTTTTGGATTATCAACTGTTTAGTACACAGCCATGCAGAGTTTTGAGCTCAAGCATCACCTGTGGCATTCCTAACATCATCCAAACCATTAGAATTTTTGATAACCTATTACAAATCATGATTTCTAGTTTGTTTCATAGTAATCATGACAGTGAATTATGGTCGCACTAGTCTCCTCCGAGGATTAATTGTGGTGCACGTAAGTTGGTTCGGACACCTCGATTACCAAAAAAAAAAATCATGACATGAAAACATCATAAACCACTTCCTAATATAGCATTTCATAACAAAATTTCATGACTAAATGCTAGAAATTGGAGAAGGGAATGAATTCTACCTCTGTCCTTCTAACTTCTTATTCTTTCTCTTCTAATCCTTGAGGCAAGGAAAGTGAGCCAGGGGTTTTTGAGAATAAAAGAAAGAAATGAGTTAGAAATGCCTAACCCCCACCCCTTATATGTAAACATGTACACATTATCAAATTAGGCTTTAAGATTCTTAAGCCTTTCATTGATACCCCTAACCTTTAATTTATTGCCATGACACTTAGACACACACACACACACACACAAAAGCAATAATTCATAGGCATTATGAACATAATAAAGAGGATCACTCACTAGTTGAGATGTTACAACTCTCCCTCTTAAAAGAAATTTGTCCTCGAAATTCAAGGCTGTTCATTCACACGAAAAGGGATACTTGTCACGCATTTCCCTTTCTCACTCCCATGTTGCTCTTCAATAGAGTGATTCTTCCAGAGCACTCTCACTAAAGGTATCTTTTGTTAGCCCTAAGGCTACATGATAATTTTGATGATAACAATACACATTGATTCATTGTGATTTACTAACATGTTTATTTATGTTCAAGAGTAAGATCGTTGAAATAATTGTAAAATCAAGAAGAGGCTTATTAAAATGAAGTGTTGAAGCTAAGGAGAAGACTACATATTAAAGGCACCAAAGTTTAAGAACAAGGTTTGATTCAAGGAATGTGACACATGAGCAATGTTCAATCAATTGGTCATATATTTCTCCACAAATTCCAAATAACATGATTCCTTTGGAAAGCTTACTCAATTTATAACATTTCATATGTTTTAAAGAAATTCAAATTTCAAGCGTAAGTTTGTCCAAATCATCATGCAAGTTGAAAAATAAATGGAAGTAGCTGACATGAGCACTGAATACACTTTTGGACATATCTTGAGCTAGAAAAATAAAAATGACTTGATTCTTGTGGCATTGGAAATATGACTTAATGAGGCACATTTCATATGTTTTGAAGAAATTCAAATTTTAAATGGAAGGCCGACATAATTGACATGAAATTCGGTGGACTGACACAGAGAAGAAAAATCAACTCATATGAGCACCAAATAATGTTTTGTCCATATCTTAAGATAGAGATATCCAAATGCTTTGATTCTTAATGTTTTGGAAATCTTATTCAAATATGCAGATCTTTTATGTTTTGAAGAAATTCAAATTTCAAATAGAAGGTTGACATAATACACATGCAAGTCGGTGGACTGACACATGGAAGAAAAATCAAGTCACATGAGCATCGAATGGTTTTTTGGCCATATCTTAAGCTACAGATATCCAAATGACTTGGTTCTTGATGAGTTGGAAAGCTTATTAAATTTTACAGATCTTTTATGTTTTGCAGATTTTCAAATTTCAAACGGAACATTGACAAAAATGATAGACAAAATTTTAGTTTTTATAGTGGGCAGAAAATTTGGAGTTTGTGTCTTCACTTGATTAAGTTTATCCCATTTGCCTATAAAAGGAGCCTTTCTCCCATGCATCCAGTCAGAAGAAGAAGAGAATAATCTATCAAGCCACAAATAAGAGAAATATCAAGTTTAGAGAGCTTTTATACTCTTTATCTACTCTTTGAAGAGAGTTGTACTTTTGTTATAAAAATTTTCTTTGTTCTTGTATTGTGGTGCGAGTGAGATCTTCTTGTAAAGAATAAAAGTTATCCTTGAGTGAACTCTTGGTGTGGTATTATCAAGGGTTGAAGGAAGTTGCCTTGGTGAGTTTGTTCATCAAGAAGAACTCTTGGTGTGGTTTTATCAAGAGTTGAAGGAAGTTGCCTTGGTGAGGTTGTTCATCAAGAAGAACTCTTGGTGTGGTGTTATCAAGAGTTGAAGGAATTTGCCTTGGTGAGGTGTTCATCAAGAAGAACTCTTGGTGTGGTGTTATCAAGGGTTGAAGGAAGTTGCCTTGGTGAGGTTGTTCATCAAGAAGAACTCTTGGTGTGGTGTTATCAAGAGTTGGAAGAAAAAGTCTTGGTGAGGTTGTTCATCAAGCAAGTTGTAAAGATTTCTACAACTTATTGGAAAGCTTAGCTCGTGGAGCTAGGAGCCTGTGGACGTAGGCAAGGTTTGCCGAACCACGTAAATTGAGTTTGCACTCTCTCTATCCCTATCCTCTTTACATTTACTTGCACTTGTGATTGTGATGCGTTCGAAACTAGCAAGTATACTAATCACACAAGTAATAAAGTGATAAGTAAGATATCGTTCCCACGAGGATTGATTCTAATTGAATTTGTTATTTTCAGCAACAATTAACTAAATGGGGGTGTTTTGTTGTTTGATTAACTAGATGAAAAACTGAATATGACGGTAATTAATGAATAACACAATGCAAACTTAATTGAAATGGGAATTAATCAATGATAGAAATCTGGTCAAGGGATCATTCTCCACCAAAAGATATGGATTTGCGAATTAATTGTAGAATTATCATCCAATTACACCATTGAAATTATCAACCGTAGATAACAATAAGCTCTGTTATCCCAATATTTCCTTACTTTGTTGTTAAATAAAACAGGCTCTTTATTTAATCTCTATCCATTAAACAACCTAGAACAAGCTCTCTAAATTTAATTCAATGGATGCATTACGAAAAGAAATACAGGTTGATCTAAGCAATAAACACACAAGATCGGATTATTTAACTTAGGTTATATTCTCCAATTGCAATCTCTGATCACAATTTTGCTACTAATGATTAGAAATTCAAGACAATTACGGATCAAGATTTCTAATCTAGCAATGACAATATCCAGATTATATTCAGTTGGCCACCCAAATACAATCAGCAAGTAATCATAAGCATTAAACATGGAAAATTACAAGCAACTTCAATTAGAGAATTGGATAATAATTTCTTGCACAATCAACTCACAAACACCATATCAAGGGTTTTGAAATCACCCTCAACCAATTCAGATTTAGTTACACATATTCAGACACAATACAAATACAATACAATACATAGCAATTCCAGAAAATGAAAGGGAAATGAAAAACTTAGCAAATTTGATGAAATCTCTTAGGATTTGTAGTTCTTCCTCTTTCTAAGCCTTCAATCTCCTTCAAGAACTCCAAGAGATGAGAGAAATCCCAAGATGTAGCCTCCTCCCACGTTTTCCCCTCTTCAAGTTATGAAAATAAAACCCTAAAATGTGTTTAAATACTCTACTACAGTAACGTGCTACATGTCCCGTATTATACATGCTACAGTGATGTGTGGAATTACATTTCTACACTTCTCACACTGTTTTGATTACAACTTTCGGTACACTGAATGGATCATAAACCGTAAATTTCTCCAAAAAGTAGACTTCGAGAGCTTTTCAACGGTATATGATATGTCATCGGGTTCATTGTATATCAATACAATTAAATCCGAGAAGATGGTGACTAGCAGAGGTGAAAATGAAGGGTTTTACTCCATTTTTGTGCAAGTTGCTCCAAAACTCCTATAAACATCAAAACCACACAAAAACATAAAAATACCAAGGAATATAGCAAAGAAACATGGACGAATTAATATGAAAATGATATATAAATAGACACTTATCAGATTGTTCTTTATTGCTATTCTCTTGATTGCATTCTATTTTCATCTTCTTCACTTTTATTCTCAAAGAAAGAGTTAAATAATTTTGATCTTCAAAGAAAAGTTTTCTAAATCAGTTTTGATAAATAAAAACCCAATTCACCCCCCCTCTTGGGTTGTCATACCTGGGTCAACAAGTGGTATCAGAGCAGGATTGCTCATTTTTTTTAAATCTTAACCGATTTTGAGCTATGGCAACTTTTATTCCAACTTTATATGTTGAGGCGCTTTCTATCTCTAGACCTCCGTTTTTTAATCGAAGTGATGACTCTAATTGGAAAACCATAATGAGTATTTTCTTGCAATCTTTTGATTATGATTTATGGTCTATTGTTTTGGAAGGACCTTTTGTTCCTACCAAAATTGAAAATGGAAAAAGCATGCTTAAAGAACCTAAAGAGTTTAGTGAAGATGATAAAAAGAAATTGAGTTTAATGCTAAAGCTATGAATGTGTTATGTTGTGCTCTAGATAGAAATGAGTTTAATAGAATATCCACTTGTTCTACGGCACAAGAAATATGACACACACTTGAAGTAACTCATGAAGGAACTAGTCAAGTTAAAGAATCCAAGATTAGTATGCTAGTTTATAGTTATGAGCTTTTTAAGATGAAATCGGATGAATCAATTTCTGAAATGTTTACTAGATTTATGGATATTGTCAATAGTTTGAAATCTCTTGGTAAATCTTATTCTAATGTTGAAATGGTGAGAAAGATTCTTAGGTGTCTACCAAAATCTTGGGAACCAAAGGTGACGGCGATTCAAGAAGCAAAGGACCTCACCAAACTACCATTATAAGAACTTATGGGTTCTCTCATGACTCATGAAATCACCTTGAAGAAGAATGAAGAAGAAGATTGCAATATGGCAAACATGTGCTTCATGGCTTTAAGAGAAAATGAGATAAGTATTCTAAACCATGATCCTAAGCTTTCATATGATGAATTACTTAAGCATTCCAAAATTTACATGTGCAAGTTGATAAACAAAATTCAAAAATCAATGCTTTCAAAAAGAAGTCAAAAATCATGTTATCTCAATTAGAAGAGCTGGTGGAAATAAATGAAACTTTAGAAAATGAAAATGAAATTTTAAAGCAAAAAGATTTTGAAAGTTTGGAAAAACAAATACATTTATTAAAAACTGAAAATGAGATTTTAAAACAAAAGGATTTTGATAAATTGGAGAAAGAAAATGTTATTTTGAAAAAGGAAAATAATGACTTAAGAAATATAGTTGATAGTTTTACAAAAAGTACTAAAAATTTGAACTTTATGTTACAAAACCAAAGGTGTGTTTTTGATAAAAGAGGCTTAGGATATAAAAGTCATAAAAATCAAAAGTATTTTAAAAACTATTTTGTTCATGCATCTTCTAAGAATAATCCTAATCATTCATGTAATTATTGTGAAAGAAAAGGACACAAAGTACATTCTTGCTATATTAAGAGAAATCCTAATTTGAAACAAATATGGGTTCCAAAAAGTACCATAACTTACCCCCAAGGACCCAAGAACTTTTGGGTACCAAAAAGTTACTCCTTGAATGTTGATTGTAGAGACAAAGGAGTGGCAAACACAAGTGGTACTTAAATAGTGGATGCTCAAGGCATATGACCGGAGATGCCTCCAAGTTCTCAAGATTAATCATGAAGAAAGGAGGATATGTGACTTTCGGTGATAATGTCAAAGGAAGGGTAATCGAACATGGTGATATTGGTAACCCTTCTTCACTTATTATTGAAAATATTTTGCTTGTTAATGGTTTGAAACATGATTTGATTAGCATTAGTTAATTGTGTAATAAGGAATATTTTGTTACTTTTGAGTATAATTGATGTGTGATTAAGGATATTAGTAACAATAAGACATTATTTGTTGGTAATAGATGTGGTAATATTTATACAATTGATATTGATGTTAATGATCATGTTGAAAAGTGTTTCATTGCTAATCATGATGCTTGGTTATGGTATAGAAGGTTAGGTCATGCTAGCATGGACACAATTTCAAAAATTTTTAAAAATGATTTAGTTGATGGTTTTCCAAAAATAAAATTTGAAAAGGATAAGATTTGTGATGCTTGTCAATTTGGAAAATAAGTAAGAACTTCTTTTAAACGAAAGAAATTTATTTCGACAAATAAACATCTACAATTACTTCATTTGGATTTATTAGGACCATCAAGAACTCAAAGCCTTGGTGGAAAGTATTATGTTTTTGTTATTGTGGATGATTATTCAATATTCACTTGGGTGTTATTCTTGAAAACTAAAAATGAGGCCACACAAGCTTTTTCAAAATTTACAAAAAAAGTCCAAAATAAAAAAGGGTATTCTATTGTATCCATTAGGAGTGATCATGGTGGTGAAGTGGACAATGTTGCATTTGAAAATCTTTATGATAAAAATGGTTTTGAACATAATTTTTCTGCACCTAGAATCCACAACAAAATGGTGTTGTTGAGGAAAAAAATAGGACTATCCAAGAAATGGCTAGGACCATGTTACTTGAAAATAATTTGTCAAAATATTTTTGGGCCGAAGCCGTTAATACTGCATGCTTTATAATCAATAGAGTCCATATTAGAGCTTTAATAAAGAAAACTCCTTATGAATTTTGGAAAGGAAGAAAACCCAATATTGGATTTTTTAAAGTTTTTGGATGTAAATGTTTTATTTTAAACACCAAGGATATCCTTGGAAAATTTGATGCAAAAGCCGATGTTGGAATTTTTGTTGGCTACTCCAACCATAGTAAAGCATATATAGTTTTTAACAAAAAGACTCTTACTATTGAAGAATCTATGCATTTTGAATTTGATGAAACTAATGTTATTTCTTCAAAGAATTTAGATGATGATATTGTTGAGGTAGAAGGCAAATCAAGGAATCAAGGCTTGATGAAAAGAGCCAAGATAAATTACAACTTCAACAAGAAAAGCTTGAGGAAGTAAATGATTCTTCCCAAGAATTACCAAAGGAATGGAGGTATGGAAAAGCTCACCCTAAAGATCTCATTATTGGTGAACCATCACAAGGTATGAAAACTAGATCTTCTTTTAAGAACTTTTGTAATCATTTTGCTTTTGTCTCTCAATTTGAACCAAAATCTTTTAAAGAAGCCAAAAATGACGAAAGTTGGATTTTGGCTATACAAGAACAATTGAACCAATTTGAGAGAAATTAAGTTTGGAAATTAGTCCCTAGACCCAAATATGACTAAACCCCTTAGTCAAGATAGATTTTGCATAATTAGACGAGAATTAGGCATGTTGGATATGTCTTAATTTTGCTTTAATATGATAATCTTTGAATGGTAGCATATGTTAAGGGGGAGAATATATTTAGGGGGAATAATTAATTTGACTACATCTTTTTTATGATAACAAAAGTGGGAGAAATGGATGGTTTGGATGGTTTGCTTATATTCATAACAATTGCTCTCTTTTTGCTTATTATTGATTTTATTTTCATTCTTGATTTTAGATATTATTTTAAAGCAATCATTGGTTTGTCATCATCAAAAAGGGGGAGATTGTTAGCCCTAAGGCTACATGATAATTTTGATGATAACAATACACATTGATTCATTGTGATTTACTAACATGTTTATTTATGTGCAAGAGTAATATCATCGAAATAATTGTAAAATCAAGAAGAGGCTTATTAAAATGAAGTGTTGAAGCTAAGGAGAAGACTACATGTTAAAGGCACCAAAGTTTAAGAACAAGGTTTGATTCAAGGAATGTGACACATGAGCAATGTTCAATCAATTGGTCATATATTTCTCTAAAAATGTTCAAATAATGTGATTCTTAAGCCTTTGGAAAGCTTACTCAATTTATAAAATTTCATATGTTTTAAAGAAATTCAAATTTCAAGTGTAAGGTTGTCCAAATCATCATGCAAATTGAAAGACAAATGGAAGCAGCTGACATGAGCACTGAATACTCTTTTGGATATATCTTGAGCTAGAAAAACTAAAATGACTTGATTATTATGGCATTGGAAAGATGACTTAATGAGACACATTTCATATGTTTTGAAGAAATTCAAATTTCAAATGAAAGCTGACATAATTAACATGCAATTTGGTGGACTGACACAGAGAAGAAAAATCAACTCATATGAGCATCAAATAATATTTTGTCCATATCTTAAGATAGAGATATCCAAATGCTTTGATTCTTAATGTTTTGGAAATATTATTCAAATATGCAGATCTTTTATGTTTTGAAGAAATTCAAATTTCAAACAGAAGGCTGACATAATACACATGCAAGTCGGCGAACTGACACATGGAAGAAAAATCAAGTCACATGAGCACTGAATGGTGTTTTGGCTATATCTTAAGCTACAGATATCCAAATGACTTAATTCTTGATGCGTTGGAAAGCTTGTTCAATTTTACAGATCTTTTATGTTTTGCAGATTTTCAAATTTTAAATAAAACATTTACAAAAATGGCAGACAAGATTTCGGTTGTTATAGTAGGCAGAAAATTTGGAGTTGGTGTCTTCACTTGATTAAGTTCATCCCATTTGCCTATAAAAGGAGCCCTTCTCCCATGCATTCAGTAAGAAGAAGAAGAGAATAATCTATCAAGCCACAAATAAGAGAAATATCAAGTTTAGAGAGCTTTTATACTCTTTATCTACTATTTGAAGAGAGTTGTACTTTTGTTGTAAAAATTTTCTGTATTGTGGTGAGAGTGAGATCTTCTTGTAAATGATAAAAGTTATCATTGAGTGAACTCTTGGTGTGGTATTATCAAGGGTTGAAGGAAGTTGCCTTGGCGAGTTTGTTCATCAAGAAGAACTCTTGGTATGGTGTTATCAAGAGTTGAAGGAAGTTTCCTTGGTGAGGTTGTTCATCAAGAAGAACTCTTGGTGTGGTCACTACAAGAAAAAAGGTTTTTTGTGTTGGCCGAAAACTGACACATATCGAAATACATGTCGGTTTTTACGCGACACGTATGGCCCTGACACGTATTTTATATGTGTCACTTGGTCAAACCGACACAAGAATACGTGTCGGTCAAAAACTGACATGTACCAATATATATGTGTCACATATTAACGAATTTTATGAAACATGTGTTAGTCATTAAGTGACACATATCTGGTGTCGGTTAAAAAACGACACAAAAATTTGAAAAAAATAAATATGTGTCTGTCAATAAGTGACACATATGTTATGTCATTTTTTGACCGACACAGATATGTCAGTCCCTGACCGACACATATTTACTACAGAATCATATGTGTCATTCGTTAACCGACATATAAATCATACTAAGTGACACATATTCCCTATTTTTGTATACGTTATGTGTCGGTTTTTGGCCGACACTAGGATTTAAAATACTTAATACGTGTTATACCCTGACCGACATATATTTTATAAATTAAGTGACACATATTCTTCAATTGTGTTTACCATATGTGTCAATTTTTGGCCGACATTTACCTCATTACTAAGTGACACATATTCCATTTTTGCTTGAACTATATGTGTCAATTTTTGGCCGACACGTAAATGGAAGAAATATATAATACGTGTCAAGATCATCAGATCCTGACACGTATTATATATTTTTTATTTTAAAAATACATTAAACTAATAAATAAGCATACAAGAAACCAAATAAGCAATAATACATAAAACTCAACAGAACAACTAAGATTTGTAGTAAAAGTATATAAAATGGCATATGTGGCAATGCAATTATCAGTGCAACTCAGTAAACATAACAAAAAGAGAAAAATAGCACAGTTTATGCAGTCTTCATACAGTTTATGCAGTTTATACAAGTCAACAAAAATCTGTGCAAAGCCAGCAACTTCATACAAAATATAGCAACCAAGTAGCTGCACTCAAGACATTTCAAGTTTTCCAATTTTTTCACTGTCTACAATAACATTAAACCTACATATATTAACATTGATTCTTGCCTACTGTTTTAATACCCTGAATGTTTTCCCAGTTTTCTACATTATTCAAGAAAATAACTCAATGAGAATTAAGGAAGAGGGCCTGTAATACACCTCCACATAGGTTGGCACCACTTTGCGTTGCAAGACATGTCTACAGATAATAAAAAAATATATCAATAAACGCGGACAGCCAAGACAGATTGCCACAAAGCAGTGTCATGGCAGGGGTCGTCCGGATATGGTATTACTGCTAAGCAAATTCACATGAACCAGTCACTCTCAAGACGCACTTCAGCAATTGATATTTCAACACATTAAGCTAAAGCCAAAAATTATTGACAAAGCAAGTGCACACTAGTTGTAAGCTCACTTATAAATTCAGAAGCTTGAATTTCTTCAACCATCCACATGCCAGAAAAGTAAGACAACTGATTTTCAGAGTTCCTGAAAAATCTTTAAATTTCAAACTGAGGGCAGATTGCACTTAACAGACACATTTTGCAATCTCAGGCACTGCAACTGATTTAGACAAATTTAGCTTCCAAGATCATGCTAAAAAAGTATTGACACAAAAAATTTGATAACACAGCAATAGTTTTTGGTACAACCTGGTCATACAATCTAATAACTCTTCCATCTTCTCCTTCTCTTCCTCTTAAGCATCAATTTAGAAGGAATAAATTAATACTTTGGTTGGTATAAAACAAACTTTTCAGTGAACAAGCTATTGAATTACCTAACTATCCATTTTACAAGTTGTAATACCGGCAAAAAATGTGTACAGCAAACACTCATCAAAACTACAAGACAAACTTTTCTACCGCAACAATGGCTAGTACTTTACCCAATCCCTTTTCCAATTTATTCAGGGTTGTAGCAAACAAACATGCATTTCCGAAACAAGCAAACAAGTGTTGTTCGATGACAACACTTCATTGATTCAAACAGGGTCTGGGCAAAACCAAATTGCACTTAAAAACAGATCAATCAGTAATCTTACACCACCCTAACAATGGCATAACAAATGAAGCCTAACTACAACTACATTTCACTGCCAGTTCTTTCCAATGATCCCACATCGAAATAATTCACAATCAAACAATTGAATTCTTGCCACTCTGATCAGAAGAACGAACAACAAAGCAAAACCATCAAACCCAATTGACAACATTCACAACCCATATCAAAATTCGCATCCAAAATTCACGATTAGATCCGAAGGAACGAGAGCAATTAAAATGAGATTGCACAAAATGAGTGTAGCCAAACTACTTTGATAAGAAAGAATATTCAAGATAAAAGAGTTCAACATAGTACCGACTAGGTAGGCCGGGATACATGGTACTCCCTGCACTTAAAACTATGTGCTGGTATAGCTGCAAAGATAAAATCAAAATTCCAATAGATTAGAGTTTATATGCATACAAAATAGACAGAAACTACAATAAGGTATTGGATCCATATTTATCCAATCTGCCAAAAAGGGCAAAAAGTTATTATTATGTTAATACAAAGTTTATAATTTCTGGAAAAAAGGAAAAGAAAAGAACCGTAAGAGTTTTCTAGTCAATCACATTATTGATGAACAAACATCTCAATCTCATATCATTCATCAAGACCATCTATTCTGTTCATCATATTAGTGAAAGAATAAGTTCATTGAAGTTAATAAATAACCACTAGGCCTAAATGCTTAATTTGATAAGTAAAATAATAAAAAGCCATTTGATTAATCACAACAATTTCTAACATCTGTAGCCAAAGAATAATTTAATTCCAGTTGTTAAGTAATCTACTTGATCTGATAGCCTATGTCAATAGGTTACAGCTCAACCGGTAGTATTTAGGCTATTGTACACCTCTGCATGTTCCTCGTCGATCTAAAGCTTAAAGAAAAAGGTGAAACACTGCCAATATTGGCAAACTTCCAAATCATACAGAAAAAGAGAACAATATCTATATAATGATACAGATATTGTAGCAAACCGGCAACATTATTTGCACAAAGAAAACAAATTGTATACATCCTTACCATAATCCATGTTTCAAGATACAATACAAATGCAAATTAAAGCACAAGATTTTACAAACAGTCATAGTACCATCATGCGGTTGTCAATATCCATTTCTTGAATGCAGCGAAACCATATCAGCCATTCCATCACCTTCAACATCAATAAGTTCCTGAAATAAGAAAGTATTCTTATGATCTACAAGCTTAAACTCACTATATTTTTGTCATTCCAAGCAAAGCATACCATCTATGTCGAATAAGCTTCAATATTAATCTTTCCTCATCAAAAACCCCACAAATGCCAGTAGGCAAGAATCAATGTTCTGTTTCAGCACTACCATCAGCAACCTTGGCATCACCTGGCTAGTCTTCAAGGCATTTCTCCATAGTCAAATGTGGATTCAGCAAATACAAAAAAGATAGAGAAGATGCAAAGAGAATAGAAGACTTCAATAAATAGTGCAGCCAGTAACTTAATACTCAAATGTACATGACAAGAAGTAAGAGTTTGAGAATATAAGCACCTGTACAGCATTCTCTTTTTCACTCCTGAGAGTGCTTCAACTCTCGCAGATAAAGTTTTTACTTCCCCACCCATGCTGGCTTCCTTTTCAGCGGTCAAGCTTGACATTTGCTTTTCCATTTCCTGTATTTCCAGCTGTGTCCGTTCTGTACTTATTCACAATAATTCAACCTTCAAAAGAATAGAAGGAAGCAGAAAAAACAATGAAGTAACATTAAAGTTTTTGAATGAATTGTAAATAGAAATAACTCCATTAGTTACTTCAATAATTAGATTAATCAAACAAGTTGTCATCTCCCAAAAAAAAACATCAAATATTCACAAAACCTCTATCAACATTCTGAGGTTTTATTGTTTTAACAATTCCAAATCTGCTATATAACAAAATGTGTGAATTCCTACTCTCCTTCCCTCTATTGACTGTAGTCAACAAGCTATATAAATTCATCCCAAAAAATTGTCAGTGTTACTTGTCTATTCCTCTACAACTTTTTCATCCTGCAAATATTTTGATTCAATCAAGTTAGAACATATTGAATATTCAATCTACACTGATAAGCACATATTCATTAAAACATTTTCCAACCTGATTTCTTTATCTTCCTTTCTCCTTATATCAGTCTCTCACAATCTTGGATACAAAAACAGCCCATTCTGATCTCACCTCATTCATCTCCTCCATGGTATAACTTTCCTTGTTGTTGAACTGAGATTAAAATAAAACTTAAGTTAAGTACACCAATAAAATCAACATATAAGGATGAAGGGATTTATAATTATGAATATCTTACCTTCTCACAAAGGACATTGGGCTCTTCAATAATTGCCTTCATATATTTGAGCACATAATACCCACATTCCTTATGTCCTGGCTGTCTCGGTGGCTGCACTCGTAAAATAGACATATTTGATATAGTACAACTTCATTATCATATTTAAATAATCGTTGCTCAATTTTGAAATTGAAATTCAAACTTACCTTGACGTTTATCCACCAGTTGCTCCTTTTCCTTTTCAATTCAGTAGCTGACTTCCATAGTATTACCCCTCTAGCAAAATAGGCAGAAAATACATAATATATGTTACTTATGTAGTGATTAAAGCCGGCACCAAATACCATACAAGAATTGACACAACTTATTGTTTCACGACCTCCATTATGTCTTCTTTGGCTTTTTTATGCATGGAATCAAGGTAGAAGACTTCACATGAGGCCATATTAATGACAATCAATGTCCAATGGTATCTAACAACCAGTTTTCAACAACATAGTAAGTAACTTTGAAGAGTAAGCAACGTAAAAAAAAATGTGATAAGTTTTGTTTAATCCAGAAAACATACCCTGGGTTGTAAGGAATGAACACGTAGTTCCTATCCTCCAACCATTTGAGCTTTTCAGCCAATGATTGAGATGTCGCAAGATGCATTTTGGCTTTTGCTATTGCACCTCCTACTATGGTTGTGGGGTTTACAAACCCAAACTTTACTAGACCAGAGTCAAGTTGAAATTTTTGAAAGAGATAACTACAAGTAGAAAAAGACAAATGAACTGGCAGTGTTAAATGCTAAAAATGATTAACAAAATTTAATGTTGTTAAAGACAACTTAGCTTAAAAAATGAAACAAATAAAATAGATATCTGCTATACAAAGATATGCAGTTTTGTGACAGTTCCTCAAAGTTGACAACATGTCTACAATCTTCACGATTCAGATATGTAGACACAGAGTACCCAAATAAACCTTCATCGAACTGGACCTTGACATAGTCAGTATCATCTACCATCAAAGATTCTACTAGAACCTCAAACATGTCAACAGAATCAGGATTATCAATTTGATGCTTCTTAGATTGTAGCGCTTTCAACTCCCTCTTCGCGCCTTTCTTATTACAACTTTTTTGTTCATCGGATGGGGACTACATAAAAACAAAAGGTGCAACAAATTGTTCAGTAGCACACACTAGTATATGGCAAAACATAAAAAATTGCATGCTAAGTTTTTATCCTACCTCTTCAAAGACAAGCTCTCTTGGCCAATTCACATGCTGTCCTACAACATCAAGTACGGTGATAACAGCCCCTTGTTCATCTGCTCCACACCAGGGGACAATGGCTTCACCATCCATGATCACTTCAACTGACACACGCCTGGTTGCCTTAGTATTGTCATCTTTTTCGTAAGCAGAACCAGATGCAACAACTACAGTTTCTGAACCCCTTATAATGGCTAAATTACAAGCTACCTGATTAACATAATATTGTAAATAGAATATGTTATTGTACATGTAAACAGTTGAATAATCAAAACCTGATGAATTTAATATAAGTTACTTACCGCTGATGACAAGTCCTCCTTAACCTCCTCAAGGCCAGAAGTTTCCATATCCTTTAACTTCAATTTTTTCTTAACATTCGTGTTGGCAGTTGATGGTTTTTCAGCCACTGCATCATATTCATCTTTGGCTTCCACTGGCCCTTGCTCACCCTCATTTTGGGGCACTGGAATAGTATTACTGGAGTTTCCAGACTTCACTTCATTCAATTGTGCTCTTAGCTAGGCTATGATGTCATCTTTCTCTGCTAACTGTCTCATAACATCCTTAATACGTCTCTTTTCTTTGTAACCACCTCTGCAATATGCAGTTGGTGTCACATATTTCCCCACCCCCTAACTCGACCACTATGCTCCTCAGTTCCCAATGCCCTAGCTAGAATGTCTTGTCTATCAGTAGGGTCGATGACTTCCGATTCTGCTTGCTTTTGGATCTCCTCCTACAACAATTATAAGTTAGTCACGACAATACACAACTTATATGCTAATAACAAGCATTTGTATAATGTTAATTTTTTGGTTCAATTTGTTTACTTACAATTTTCTCAATCACAGGAAGAACATTTGGATGGTAATCACTGGTCTTCCTTTTCCTACCTCTTTTCCATAACTCTGAACGGTCTATTGCTGTATCATAATTCCCCGTTTCTTTGCGCTACCAGCCAAAAAAAATATGAAACAATTACCATGGAAACCATAAAATCAGATTTGATTAATGAAAAATGTAAGCCTAAATAAATTACCATTTCCTTCTCCACGTGAAGGTAGCCTTTCCTTCCTGTCGTATGATCATATCTATTTTCTCGTCTCCTGGCCTGTTGTCTGCCTCTCAATTCCTTCAAGCACAAACATCTATTTATATTAAATAACATCAACATTTGGATTAAATAAAAACAGGTAAACTGAAGACAAGGCTGGTATACTCTATCTCTTCTATAATATTAATTCATTATTCAAACTAAAAATGAAGCATAAAATGTAGGAATTTAAAGTCATAATTGCATCAACTATTAATGGAAATATCCTAACAAGACTTATACAGTTACCACCTTCCATTCATTTGCGAACCGGCTTCGAACGAATTTCTCCCAAACTTCATCGCTAATAAAGTTGTATTCATCTGGCTTATTTGCTAGGGCATCTTTAATACTCCCACATTTCAACACCCGTTCTGAAGTTAAAACAGTCTTAAACTGCCGCCATGCCCTTGAAGCTTGTTTTATGACATAATCTTTGTGGACTCGATCAACATCGTAGTGGTTCTGGAATTTAAAATGGAAAAAAGACGAATTATGGATTCCAGCAGAACTATTATATAAAAAAACAACACTTATATAACCAAAAATAAAGATAATTTTCATACCAAAACCGATTCCCATATTCTATCTTTTGTCCCTTGATCCACGAGTCTCCAGTCATTTACTAGTATTGAGGTTGCATTGCGTGCTTCGAGACCGATGGTTGAAATAAAGTTGTCTGAAATAGGCCCTTCTTCTGGCGTATTGTACTCATTAAATTGAATTGTAATTCTTTCTTCATTAGGAGCTCTATTTCTCTTGACATTCTTGCAAATTCCTCTTGTTCTACGAGAAGTTGTTGAACCACCCTCAGTTTGATCATTACTGGACTGTTTTCCTCCACTCATTGTTACAACCTGCAAAAAAAAAAAAAAATTGTCAAACAGCCACTTAAATACTTCCAAGTTATACAACATAGCATGGAATATAAGAGAAACACAAATATATGGTGATGTAACATGACTAAGCAAAATAACTGAAACATTAATCAGCACTACCATAATCTCAATTGTATTCCTCCATGGTTCAATTATCAACCCAAACACCCTCGCAATTATCACGAACGTAGTTGATATCATCATCATCAACTGTATCAAATGATTCAATATTAGGTAAAACATTTACGAATGGATGATGATCAACCAAACTAGGTATTTGGTCATGAATTCTATCGATTTTGTATGATTTGTCATTGGTAAATTGTACCACCGACCATCTACCATCACTTGGGTCTGTAACATAAAACACTTGCTTTGCTTATGCAGCAAGGATGAAGGGATCTGACTTGTGGCCAATACGAGTAAGATCCACCAATGTCACACCCAAGTCATCCACTCTCACGCCCCGTTGTTGTCCACCCAATCACACTTAAAAATTGGCACATTTAGTATATGATAATCAAGAACCCAAATCTCTCTTATAACTCCATAGAAAAGCAAGTCTCCCGTAATTGGATTTTTGTCTTTTGAACTTGCAACCTGCATTGTTGTTGCCTTAACACTAACTCCACTATTTTGATGGACTTTATCATCTCCATGATCTCTCGTATGAAAGTGGCAGTTGTTGATGATATAGCCTGAATATCTTGTGACATATGAACGAGGCCCTGGAGCTAACCATTTCAACGTAGAAGACACGGGCTCATCATTAGTTATTGAATTCGAAACCTAGTAAGAAATAAATATTATGTTAAATGAAATGCTAATATGTTAATGAAGCTATATACACAAGACAATGCAAATAAAGAATACAAGTTACCTTATCTTTAAACCATTGGATAAAGCTACGATTGTGTTGGGTTTGCAACCACTTAGCATTTTTGGCTTGCCTTGGGAAACGATTCTTTAACACTTGCATGTGCTCGCTAAGTTGCCAAAACAAAAGAGATAAATTATCATTAGTGATAATTTGAACCTCACGAAAAGCCCAACGATGGAACAAAGTAAGAGAGAGAGAGAGGGAGAGACTAACTCAATGTAAGGTTGCACTTCCTTTGTGTTTTCCAACACATATAGATGAGCTTGCTCCCACTCTTCAGCAGTGATGGAGATCACTCTACCCCCAACCAGGGGACTATCAACTTCGTCTACATTAACTTCATTTAAATACTTCCCACTAAATTCAATAGCTTCTGTTGCAATATAACACTCTGCAATACAACCTTCAGGACGATTTCTATTTCGGACAAACCCTTTTAGAATTTTCATGAAGCGTTCAAAAGGGTACATCCATCTTAAATAAACTGGACCACACAACCTGACTTCTCTAACCAAATGGACCGTTAGATGGACCATTATGTCAAAAAAAGAAGGTGGGAAGTATTTTTCAAGCAAGCACAAGGTAACCACTAGATCACTTTTTATTTGGTTTAACTTAGGCACATCAACAACTTTGCTACAAATATCATTAAAGAACATACAAAACCTTGTAATAGCACATCGAACATGCTTAGGCAAAATTGATCTAATGGCCAAGGGTAAAAGTTGTTGCATAAGGGCGTGACAATCATGGGACTTCAAACCAACAAGCTTTAGATCATCCAATGACACAAGATTCTTAAAGTTTGAACAATATCCGAATGGGACTCGAAGGTCATACAAAGTTTGGCAAAAAATCTGCTTCTCTTTCTTACTTAAGGAGTAGCAAGCAGGAGGCAAGTACGCTCGGTTGTTTACAACCTTCGGTTGTAACTCCTTTCGTAAACCCATGTGCACAAGATCCATTCTAGTGTTTAGACTATCTTTTGTTTTCCCAGGAATGTTTAACAATGTGCCATAAATGCTCTCACATACATTCTTTTCAATGTGCATGACATCTAGATTGTGATGAACATATAAATGTTTCCAATACGGGAGAGTAAAGAAAAGGGATTTTTTCTTCCAACACACATTTTCATTGAGTTCAACCTTTTTTCTTTTTTTACCCTTATTCTTCCCCCAAGTGTGTTCTACCCTATCTTGTTTTTGTAGTATTTGCTCTCCCGTTAGTGGTCTTGGGGCAAGATCAAATTCTTGATGCCCATTGAAAGCCTTTTTCAATTTTCTGAAAGGATGGTTTTTTGGGAGAAATCGCCTATGATCCATGTACACATTTTTCTTCCCATGTTTCAATCTACATGACGATGTTCCTTCCTCACATATTGGACAAGCATAATAACCTTTTACAGAGTAACCAGAGAGATTGCCATAAGCAGGGAAGTCATTAATTGTCCACAACAATACTGCTCGAAGGTTAAACATTTCTTGCTTATAGGCATCATACACTTGAACATCTTCTTCCCAAAGCATGTTCAAGTCATCAATTAAAGGAGCCAAATAAACATCAATGTCATTTCCTGGTTGTCGCGGACCCGATATCAATAGAGACAACATCATGAATCGCTTTTGCATGCATAACCATGGAGGAAGGTTATACGTAACCATTACCACAGGCCAACAACTATAAGTACTACTTAGGCTACTATGTGGATTAAACCCATCAGCTGATATAGCTAATCGCAGATTTCTATGTTCAGCACTAAAATCAGGCCACATACGGTCAACCAGTTTCCAAGCAGGGGTGTCTGCTGGGTGTCTAAGTTTACCATCATTAACTCTACCCTTGGCATGCCATGTAAGCTTTTGGGCAATTTCAGAAGATTGAAATAACCTCATAAATCTTGGAATGGGAGGAAAGTACCACACAACTTTTGCTGGAATGCCTTTCTTAGGTTTAGATGTTTTACGCGTCACTTTCCATCTCGACAAGCCACATGTAGGACAACTTGATTCGGATGCATACTCATTTCTATATAAAATGCAATCATTAGGGCATGCATGTATTTTTTCGTAAGACAAACCTAAAGAAACCATGGTTTTCTTAGCTTCGTACATGGATGTAGGCATCTCATTATTGGGTGGTAACATATCGGATAGGAGGTCAAGTAACTGAGAGAAACTTTTGTCAGACCAACCATATTTTCCTTTAATGTTGTATAGTTTCATTAAGGCAGAAAGTTTTGTGTGTGATGTGCATCCTGGGTATAAGGGCTTCTCAGCATCTTCAAGTAACTTATCAAAACATTTAAGGTCATCCTCATTATATTTGAAAGCATCATTGACCATATCAAATGTAGCATATGGGTGATTGTCTTCAGAACATTCAGCAAATGATGAGTTTACGGTTTTGGGTGGATTAACCGAAGTTGGCTCCCCATGCCAAATCCAAGTGTCGTACTTAGTGTCAAACCCTTTCCTAAATAAATGGGCTCTAATTTCCTCTTGGGTGTGAAAGGCAAAACATTGACAGGATTTGCAAGGGCATTTCATAAGGTTTGAGTTGTTACAGTGTGTAGTTGCAAACTGTAAGAATTTATCCACCCCATCTGAATACTCCTTAGACAATCTATCTTTCCAAATCCAAGATTTATCCATCTAGTGAATTATTGAAAAAACCTGTTCATATAAGAGTCACTTTAGTAATCTTATACAACGTTAAAGTTAATATTTAATCGGAGGATTTAGCTTTAAAATATTAGAATAGGTTATTTATTATCTTTAAAGTACGTGGCGTTGTTTACACCTCAGTACAGACCAGTATAGTGCCTATTCAGGTTCACCACTGGAATATATGTCGAGGTTTCCAGCCGATATACTTTGGAAGAATAACCTGAATGTTTTTCCCCATTTTTTGGAAACGTGCAATATTTACGTGGTCTAATTTCTATAAAAGACAATTCAAGTTAATATCTAATAAGAGGATTTAGCCTTAAAATATGTAAAAAATGTGATATTAATTATTATGAAACAAGCAAGCGACAAATAGTAGACAAGCATCACAATGAAGCATGCATGTAGATAGTCCATGTATATGAAAATGGGTCACCATTATTGTGAAACGACATATTCGTGTACACACTGTTGCCATTTCATTGTGTATGATATAAAGTCAGGAATAAACTAAGAAAGCAATCATAATATATAATGTAAAATCAACCATTCTTACAAAATTCAACCATAAAATCAGATATAAACATCAAAGACAGGTGCAGTTTATTAAGAGTTTTAAAATCATTTGCATTGAAAATAAAACAAGAAACATGGATGGTAATCACCTGGGGGTAAGTAAGCAAACCCTAAACTTTGATGAGCTCGAATCTTCGAAATATGCCAATTGATTTGAAATATCAAAACAAACAAATGAGGGATTTAAACGCTGCTTTGAACCTGTAAGAAAGAAAAATATATCAAAACAAACAAATGAGGGATTTTTTTTTTCTTTAGATGTCTCTGAGAACAGAAAACTGATTTGGGGCATTAGACAATGCGAACCTAACTAAGAATGAGGAATCAAATCTGGGCTTTTCAGGCTTTATTATGAGAAACATAACAAATGATTGTGATAAGAAATGTGCTTCTTGTTGCTATGTTTGGGATTTTGCTGCTGCTGTCTTCATTTTTTTATGACGACAGGCAAAGTCTATCTATCATACTCTCTTGTACTTTGATGTGTTTATCAGTTGAGAAATTTGAAAGTCCTAAGTAGCACATTTATATAGAAGTGCTACATTCAAAGTAGTTATAGTGCATATATAGATGCTTAAGCTTTTTCTTCAATTTCAGGCGTCTTTCATGGCATTGAAGAGTACTGGAGGGAAATTTTTAGTACGTCAATCAGGCAAGTTGATATGCTGTTTTATAAGTTTCCTTTATTGGTCCTAAAATCTGACCATGTTATTGTTATTGTGAAATATTAATATATTTTATCTTTGCAGTTATTAGTTTTTCTTATACTTAAGCATGTTATTCCTATTATTATGTCTGTTATTATTCAATGAATTATGGACACTATGAACTAAACATAGCAAATACAAATCAAATATATTCAAAGTAACGAGGAAACAATCATTCCAAATCATCAACAAATATCTAAAGATTTAACGATATAAAAATTATAATGAAACACACCCACCGTCACCAACAAAAAACTGGTAAAAGCGCAGATTACTGTGCTCTTTTACTTATTGATAGGACTAAAAAATAACTACGCAATTTTCCTCTATTGATACTACACCTTTCTAATTTTCCCCAAGTTAAGAAATTCTTTTCATAAACTTAAGAGTTCGAAATCAGCTGTGATCATCTTCATTCGAATGGTAGGTAGCTAAAAGTCAAGGTGTGGTATGGGGTGTTTTAGGTTTCATGGAAAAGCTAGATTCTATTACAAGAAATAGTATATCATCATAGCATTACCAGCTTATACTGTGAAAATGAAGAAATTATTTGCCCAGCATGAAAGTAGAACGAAAGAGAAGTTCTACCTAAGAGGCTTCATGCCCTACACAAGCAACCAAAAATTTCTATCAGTGGTCCAAATTTTTTAGAAAAGGAGGCATACATTTTTCAGAATTCAGATTAAAGAAACTGAAGCCAACTATAATCCAGTAACAATTCAAGATTACTGACCAGAGATATATAGTTCTTGTCAAGCATGAGAAAAAGGCAGTAATAGAAATTGAATTTTCCCCGAATATAAGCTCAAATTTTTAAGTCCTCTATTAACCCTCTTGTTACACCTTTTCTCATTATAATACTGATAGATATCTCAACAAGCTTTTTATATCGATGCTTTCTTTCATAAATTGCAAATAATTAACATAAACGAATAATTAATCTGCAAAGTTACTTTTATATACATCGTTAGTCAGCAAAGTTGATGCCAAATTGTAACAGATACAGATTTTTCAGCAGCCCACAACATAAAAAGTCACCATACAATAAATAACTCAAGCATAATGGTAACATCGTTAACAAATAAGATCTGTAATAGCCTAATATGCATCTTATTCTACTACATAAGTAAAATGATACAATAAAAGAGCAAAATGCAATAGTATGTAGTTCATTGTTTCATTGATCAATAAATGCTAAGCCTACTACGTAGATATGTGAATAGGACAAGATGTAACTACTAATCACCCTATTTTCATTGACAAATGTGCTCAACATTCTTTCCAATATCAACTATATTCTCCAGCAAGAATAAGGCAACACTTTGTCTTTTTTCCCTTGGTAAATGATTGTAACTGAGTGGGTGCATGCATCTTTGATTAAGAGGAGTTAAACAGGAACAAAGTTGTGATCAGAAAAAGAAGAAAACTTTTTCATCTTGAATTCAAACACATGTAACTTCTCAATCATGCATTCAAACACATGAAAGAGAGGAAGATGACCGACTATTTATTTATTTATTATATGGTGTAAACCACTAAGATGAGACCAAACCAGTGGAGTTAAGAACCTGTCCAAATCAGAACCATCTTAAGTGACATACTCCATCACTAAGACAATTCAAGTAATATATCAAATTCCGAAATTTCACAGTTTTTACCAACAAAGTTAGATTGCTGGGGGGGAAAAATTAAAAACTAAAGACAATAAACAATACAAAACAAATAAAAGAAAACAAACTCAAACAAATTAAAAGGTACATTAACTTAAGAAAAAAGATATTTATAAAGTTATTTATTTAAAATTTATTAAAATTTAATTAAAATTTATTAATATTTAGTTAATGAACAAACTTTGTAATGTATCTAATACTTAAAAAAAATGACCATTATACTGTGTTAACATATGTTGGAGCATGGATTAACATTTAGGGAAGTTATACCTTGTATATATAATGTTATACTATCCAATCCAACAAAACTGCAGCACCAAACACATTAGAATCAAATAATGCTATGCAATGCTATCAGCAAGCCAAACCCGATTTTCATAGATTCATGCAATTTCAGATAACAGTATTTGCTTTTAAAAATGGTATCTAACAACTTGACTATGGAGTTTCTGAATTCAGAGAAGAGGAAAAGTAAAAGGAACAAAAGATCACGTGAAAAATTCCTACAGAGCGCATGGCTGATGGTTGACTACTCGACTAAGCAGCTGTCTATCAGGATTGTCAACCTCATCTTTAGCTATACGCCAACAAGAAAGGAGAAATAAATGCTTATGAACTTGAACCGTTATTCAATGAACAAGAATCCTTCACAGAAAAGTTTTTTATACAGAAAAACAACATGCACCTCACCATCGGGTAAACATGTCGGCAATAATTAATACGTGGACTCTTCCTCGCAGGCAAGCACAGACTAACACACGCACGCACAAGCAAATGCATAAAATGATTGTAGACCAATACTTAATGATTGTAGAGTAAACATGGAAGCAATACATAATACATGGACCAAGCACAGACTAACACACGCACACACAAGCAAACGCATAAAGTGATTGTACACCAACACTTACTCAAAAGTAAACCAACTCTAGCACAAAAGCATGAAGTATAGAAATTGCTGTTACTTTAACCCAGCTTAATTCCTAATTGCAGTCAGAGACGGACATCAGCAGTGACACACTGTTTGCATCGCTAAATTCTAAAATAGGTGCAAGAAAACATAGAGGTTCATTGACTCCAGGATTCCAAGACATTAGAAAAACTAAATGCAATTGTATATGCATGAAAAAGAAAAAACAATTCTACCATAAACGAATGATCTCTAGCATTACTCAGCTGTGGTGTAGCATACCACATCAAGTCATAGATCGATCCATGGTTCTAAATCTCTCCTTCGACAAAATGATCGAAGAAGCAAGCCATTGTTTAAGTAATTTTCCATGGTTCTAAATCTCTTCTTCGACACACCGTTCGGTAAAATCATTTGCTAATTATCAAAATTATAAACTTAATTGTCTTCTTGCATTGTTTGAAACAGGCAGCATAATCAGACAACAGAATAATAGAGATAGCAATTTTCCATTCAATTCAAATAATTATAAACTTAATTGTGTGTCTAGTCTGTGACTTCAGTGGCTATAATCTTTAATTGTTTCATTTCTTATTGTCCCTAGCTAGCCAACCTAGTTCACTAATTTACTTTTTATTTTCTTCTAGCTATGGACTAATTGTGATCCCTCATCAAGATAAACTTAGTTTATAACCAATACATATCTTTAATTGCCAAATGATGTAAATTTTAATATGGGTGGAACCGTTAATTGTTGCATTTATAGGGTTCCAACTTAGCCCATTCGAAGAATTAAAGACAAACCACTGTTCATAAATAATTTCAAAACCTATCGATCGCAGGACTTAATTGTCCGCATTAACTTGAACATCAACTTGGTCCTATCTTCAGTAAATCATAATCATTCTTGTTCATGATCATCTTTAATAATTTGAGTGATCTATATTCATATTGAAATTTTATAGTAAGCAGGACTTAATTACATCATTGTTGACAAAAATTTATCAGCAAAGAAGATCTTTTCATAGTTTCAAGTCAGCCCATAATTATGTTAAAGAAGTAGTGCAAGTTTTTATTGATTTGCATAATTTTATAATTATAAATCTTGGCCAAGACAAATTATTCCAAACTTAGGATATTAATTGCACTAACAAATTAAAGGCAGTGGAGGTCCCTATAAGCTAACAAAGGAGACTGGTGGATAAAATATCCTATTATGCTAGAGGCAAGCTTGATATATAAACTTTGTTGTAATAATTTTGCTTGGTCTATCTATTTCGACTTTTATTCACACCTCGACAATGAAATAAAAAATGAAAAATAAGAAAAAGGTATGAAAATCATGTGCATTAGTGCTTGTTTTTCCTCTTGCTAGCTGTGACTTCATGATCCCATTCTTCAAATATTAATTAACCTTTGTTTTGCCCTCTTTAATAATGCTAACTGATCATCGGTTTTGAAAAATTTTATTTGCATAAACATTGTTATAAAATTGAAATTGTTTTTGTTTTTTTTTTTTAAAAAGGAAAAAGAGAAAATGGGTTGTGCTAGAAACAAGTAACTTTGCTAATAAGAGTCCAAAGCAAGAAATACGAGAGATTATTACTTGGGAAGAATGTGGAAAAAAGAAGAAGCAATAATCACCGTTGCACTCCCATAATGAGAATGTAAAGCAAAATTGCAATGCATGAATTAGTGATATTTAGATAGTGGAGGAGCTGGTTGGAGGCCCAAGTTCCCAAAGAGATTGATTTTTGATAAGATGGGTGGGGCTTATTCATCTTCTTTTGATAAAATTTTTCATCATAGCAAGAGTTGAACCAAGAGCGGCCACTCTATAAATTACAAGGCGCCATTTGGCTCCACTCTCCCTTTTCTTTGATGATCATATATTAAATTCTTTACATTTTGTTTTTTATTTTTTCTTTTCTATCAAAATAACAGGGAAAAAACACATGGGCCTTTTCAGCAGCACCATTCTCAACAAAAAGGAAATGTGAAAATGATTAGCTACTAAATATTCAAGAAGCTTATCATAACTTGCTTTTGCTTTGGTATGTGCTTGGACTATGCTTAAATGCTGGGCTCTAGGCACTCCACCTCCCACAATTCTACTACTTTCTTTTAATTTTGTTTTATGCATTTGTGAGAGAGACCCATTAGCCTTCTGCCACAGTCCCCATTAATTAATTTTGTTGATTGATGATCGAGAATATTATCTTTGATCATGATCTTTATTCTTGATTAAAAGACCAATCTCTTCCATTATTATATGTAACCAAGCAATTGCACTACTTTGATTACCATAAATACATCTTTCAAATTCAATTTTTATCAATCTTGGATGACTATTCTCTTTTGACCCTCTATAGATGAAAAGCTTACTAAATTTTACAAACCCTGTAATCACCTTTAATGATCTTATTCTATGGCTCCTTGATCATCCAAACGGTTTCAAATTTTCAAAGAGCAAAACAAAAACAGAGAGATGTAAACAAGGGAAAAAGTAAAGAAATATATGTCACAAGAGAAAGAAAAGGATGGTCTAGAACCGACTTTAATCTACATTTCTAGCTAGTCTATGTATATAATATATGTATACAATGCGTGTGTGTACATAAAGCTAATGCCATTCACTAAATAAAGCAAATAATTGGAATTTTTTAATTTCAGAATTGCATTTCTATTATAATAAAATTCAATAACCAGAAAATCATAATCGCAGGCATATGATGTGATGCAATTCTTCTATACAATTATATGACTGTCACATAGCCAGGTTCAGGTCATGTGGCACATGCAAACCATTTCCTATAAATAAATAAAATAAATAAAAAGATGCTCCCAGCTAGCTCAAGAACCCAGAACAGACTCTTTCAACATAGATCTATAAACTCATCCATTCACATATCAACCAAAACAAACACACAAATCAAATCAACAAGATTATAATATCTGAACGAAAATCCAAGTCTCATGAAACACAATGAAAATCACTCAAATACTGATTACCACCTTAGAGAAGCACAAAACTATTCCAAAATTTAAGCAGCAAAATCTGAAACAGCTCTCTTCAAGCTCAATAAACAACACATGAGAAGCTTATAACAACCCACCAAACCCACAAAATAACAAACAAATCGACTATTAAAATCCCTTCAAGTTACCCACAAAATATAATTAACATCAGACTGAGACATGAGGTGAGAGGTGCAAAATAACATATCTTAAGCTTATTCATAAAAAGACAAATTACCTATAAAAATTCTAAGCCTAAAAAATATCAACTATCAGCAAGAAACTATTTTATTCCTAAACTTGAGCATACAAAATAACTATTCCTAAACTGAAACTTCCTCACCAAAATATGCTATTCCTCGTCCAGAGCATACAAAAGAACTAGTCATACTACCATTCTGTCATCATTCAGCTGTATCAGTTTGAAACTAACACTATCTAGTTGAAAAAAAGAACTGTTCATAAATGCTAAATTGATCATTTTCAATGAAAGATCCCACAAAACAGGCTATTACTTAAGCAAATAGATATTAGACCCCAAGTTTATATCTCACCGAGCAAGGGAAAGGAAGGAATTATGGCTATATCTAGCGAAACTCAAGCATGTTCACTATCACAAGTGAGTTAATGAATAAGCTTTTAAATAGAAATTCTGAACCTACCAAGCAAATTAGTAACAAAACATAATGTGAAAGGTTAACCAAGTAGTAGTCCAAGAAATTTCTCACTTTTGAAGCATTCTACATTCATTGTTTATAGGATCTTGCCACTGGAATAACATGAAACCAGACAAAAAAATTCATAGAACCCAATCAGAACTTTCAGAAGCTTGGCTCATTAAGGAATCACACTTATAACTACTTGCACAGACCAAGCGGCTTCATGAGTAAGGATTTAACAGTCATATTGGATGTGAGAAGAATGTAGTTAATACTTTATCCCAACCTAAGTGACATTCAGGTCATACAATATCATGACCATATACATTTTCACACATAACCTTACAAAATAAAACAGAATTCTAGTCAAAGAGATGAGATAATTACAATATCAATATTTTCAAGACTTGTCCTGATACTAGAGCTGATACTTAGATACCTTGGTGAAACTAGAGATAATTCATACTTACTTTCTTGATCATCTCAAGCAAGCGAATTAGACTTTCTGGCCTCCTTAAGACTAGCTAGATCCTTCTGATAACTTCGCTTGGCTTTCTAGCAGATACATCAAAGAAAAAAAAACAAAAATAAAGAATATAAATATGTAAAAGTTCAGTACAAAAATATTGCAAAAGGAATACTCAGACCACTCTTCTAATTTGAAACAACTGCAAACAAATCTACAAAATAATAAATTGAAAACATCAGGAAAATCTCAGTCCTTTAGTTGCAATAAGAGAAATAAGTCTTAATATATTTGCCTTTCTTGTTCTTCAAATGAATCTTTGTTTTTTAGAGTAATGTTAGACAAAAATTTATGTACTAATTATATATATAAACTCTTGCAATAAATTGATGTGATACTTTCTCTGTTATTGACATGTTAATCACCCACATATCATAGAAATGAGCCATATATCAT
>SNVD02013203.1:0-79895 GCA_013180625.2 Boswellia sacra
ATGATTATGGGTGATACTTGCACGCGTGGTTGCAAGTTTTGCTCCGTCAAAACATCCAGAAAACCGCCGCCCCTAGATCCGAATGAGCCGCACAATGTGGCAAAGGCAATCAGTAAGTGGAACCTAGACTATGTTGTATTAACTAGCGTGGACCGCGACGATATCCCCGACGGCGGCGCCAATCATTTCGCCTCGACCGTGAGGCACCTCAAACAGTACAAGCCCTCCATCATGGTTGAATGTCTGAGCGGAGACTTCGGTGGTCAACTCAAGATGGTTGAGATTATGGCAGGATCCGGGCTCGATGTATTCGCGCACAATCTGGAGACGACGGAAAAATTCACACCATTCGTGAGAGATATCCGTGCTGGCTACCGACAATCCCTCCAAGTTTTAGAGCACGCCAAAAAGTGTAGTGATTCAAAAATACTGACCAAAAGCTCAATCATGCTTGGCTTTGGCGAGAAAGACGATGAAGTGAAACAAGCTCTCAGAGACCTGCGTGATGCTGGAGTGGACTGTCTAACTCTAGGACAATACATGCAACCAACAAGAAGACATCTCAAAGTAAAAGAGTATGTAACACCAGAAAAGTTCCTGGAGTGGAAAAACTACGGAGACGAACTTGGTTTTGTTTACACAGCCTCTGGCCCACTGGTTAGGTCCTCATACAAAGCTGGAGAGTACCTGCTCAAACAAGTTATCGAAAACCGAAAGAATGCACATGCCAGTCTCATCGCTTGACCATCCGGACAACTAGCGAATTCTTAAAGTTCGCTGAGCGCAAGCTTGCGCTCCGAGATTGAAGAACGTGAAATTGCGTGTGCATCATCACGAGTGCAATCCTCTCCCCTAGGGACCCCAAAAGCTTGACCGTTTGTTGCATGAACAGTTCAAGTCTAAATCCATAGGTTTGTTGAAAATTTGTTAGAATAAAAATAAAAGCATCTCATCAAACGTCCATCGGTCTTGATCTGTTCGTAATAATATCAACGATGAACTACATCGACCCGACAAGTCCGGATGATCCGTCATGTGGGCATGTTAGCACCATCTACTCCACAGGTAGCTTCAACGAACTCGATCCTGTCAAAGACTTTTGTTATATCGATGCAGAGACATCCAAAACGCTCGAGCTTGTCCATAATAATGTTGACGACTCTAACAGGCGTCACTCATTATTTGGATACCTGAATGTCAACACCTCAACTACAACCGGAGCAAGATTCCTCAAAGAAAGTATCTTGAGGCCACTATGCGACTATGAAACTCTCGAGCACAGGCTGGATTGCATAGATTACCTCATAAATCGAGTGGACACTCTGGCAACCATTACAAACTGCATCAGGAAGTACGGCCAAAACGTCGATCTAGATAATGTAGTCCCTTGTCTTACAAATCTTACGAAGACTCGCACCGCAACGCTACAGGTCGCGGAAAGGCGTTTGGATGCCATCACTACTCTCGAGACCTTGGTATCTAATGTTGATGCATTGGTCGCCACCCTCGAGATGGCGGATCAACCCTTCTTGAACTTGTATAAAAACGCATTACTGGATCCTGCTTATAATGAGATACTAGAGCACATAGCGGATGTCGTTGAGGTAGATATCAAAATGTCGAGGGGGAAGCGCCATAAAGTTCTTCGTATCAAGAGTGGTGTCCTGCCACTCTTCGATATAGCCCGAAATACTTACAATGTCGCCATTTCAGATCTGGAACATTATGTGCGAGATCTAATCAGAGAGGATGGAATACCATGGAAATTGCAGCACAGCGAAGGTAAGGGCTACTATCTCACCGTTAAACCAAATCAGATACCAAAAACTCACCAATTAGGTCCCCGTTATATCAGAGTCAACAAAACAAGGGCGTCCCTGAGCTGCTCGACCATCGAATTGATGAAATCGAACGTACGTGCAAATGTCTCATACGAGAATTCCATGAAGTTAGCGAATGAAGTGTTAACAGTGACCCTGGGAAATATTATACAGAACATTAACGCGATACAAAAGTTGACACTTGTAGTTGGTATGCTGGATATGATAACAAGTTTTGCGAAGCTAGCAATCAGTAGCAACGGAAAATTGGTAAGGCCTAAATTCACAGCCTCCGAGACTGTTCTCATCAAGTCAAGGCATCCGGTCTTGGAGTCTGTCTTGGCCATCAATAATCTTTCACCTGTTCCAAACGATGTCGTACTTTCTATCGGGACCAAGAACTTTCAGCTCGTCACAGGTCCTAATATGGGAGGGAAAAGCGTCTATCTCAAACAAGTGGGTGTAATTCAAATCATGGCACAAATCGGCTGTTATGTCCCGGCAGAAACAGCTCTAGTGAAGGTCATGAACAGAATTCTCGCAAGATCTGGAACAAACGATGACAACAATTCAAGTTGCTCATCTTTCATGTGGGAGATGAAAGGTATAGCTTCCGCACTTAAAAGTGATAACCCCAACTCAGACCTGTCGACTCTCTATCTTATAGATGAGGTGGGCAGGGGTACTTCGATTGACGATGGTGCCAGTTACAGCTTCGCAATCGCAGAGGAGCTTGCACTTAGGAAATACAGCTTTACTGTCTTTGCAACCCATTTCGATCAAGTATTCAGCTTAACTAAGCTGTATCTGAATGTGAATGCATATCACTTTGAGTATGAGGAACAAGCTGTGAACGGGGATGAGATAAATCAACTAAAGATATCGCACAATCTTGTGCCAGGGTTAGCAGAGAAGTATCACTATGGTCTCAAACTTGCTGAGGCTTGTGGTCTACCGAGAGAGCTGCTCGATATAGCAATTGCAGACGCCGGATTCCAAATCTGAACCGACTTTGAAGAATATTCACTAACCCAAATCCAAGCAGTGAATCAATATTTATTTGTTCTGATCTAAGTATTGATATAATAGAATTAATAATGGATCCATTCAGAGATCTTCGGCTTTGCCCAGAGCGTTTTCTTGCATCATTCTAGAGAATTGTAAACCATAAGTTGCTTTAATACTTTCGTTTGACTAGTTTCGCGTATTTCTCCTGCAAGGAACATTTCGTCGACTACACTGTATACTTTATAGAAGTTGAATACAAGATCCAATTCACATACATTATGGAAATATTCATTGAGGACTTCGACAAAGTTGTGTATTGCTTCTAGGTATGCTAGATTGTTGTCGCTGACATCCACACAGATACAAAAATATAAGCCAGCATATCTTCGATAGACAATCTTAAAGTTCCTGAACTCAACGAAGTTGGTATGCTTGGCATCTCGGACCGTAACAATTGCATGAACTTCCTCAATGAGTTTTTGTTTCTCGTCATCATCAAATGGCATGTACCATTTCGCAAGTCGAGTTTTGCCAGCCCTATTTTGGATCAATATGAACCGTATCATCGTGATGGGTGGTGTTGATATGATAGGTCAGGAAACTTGGACTTTATGAGATTTGAGAACTTTGTTGGTGCTGACATTTGACAGTGAGATGGATCTGACTTGCAGTAGGTGGGCGAATCTGTATGCACTGGCCTACGCAATGAATTGGCTTCTGTAATCTGGTTCGCATGGAGCGAATTTGAGTTCGAGATTCTCACGCACAGCTGACATCATATACCGCCACGCAGGCGCAGATAGCGTGCGTTTGTTTGTCTTATGGACCATACAATTTACAGTGAACAACACATGATCTTCTAGACTTGATCATGTTGATATTATAGATTCTATATCTTATTAACTCAGCCTTCGACAAAATGGAGGAAGAAGGTGATGATACCGAGCACACACCAGGACCATCCAAGCACAACCACCTCACCGAGCCTGCCTCTTCTGAATCTCATGAACCAAATTGCGAGCAACCAGATGAAAGAACACTCTCGCCTATCGTCCGTCAAGAACGAGAACCTGTGCATGTATCTGTTGATCGAACCGAGATCGCCGCGACACGGATGACAGAGGGGGATGATGAATTACAAGGCCTCGACGTCGACGTGTACGATCGGCAGACCTACGAGAAGAGTGTGTTTGATCAGGTGGACAGAGTGATCACACAAGTTGCTACCCAACCGGTTCAGTCCAAGTCCACAACGTCCATTGGCGAAGATGCCATCAATGATCTCATGCGTGTAATCCATGACCAAAGCGAGACAGACGACCAAGAAATCCCTCAACAAGATTACGGTCTGAGGGATGTGCACATACTGAATCTAGCTAGACAAGAGCGCCTCAATCGGGTCACAATAAAACGAGAGCGTCTTGAACAGGAAGTTGTTGATCAACAACTTGACTTCATCAGCAATCTACCTAGAATTCCACGCAGACCTCTTGATCCAAGACAATCACGTCATGATTCTCGTCCGGTGAAGATAGAGCCAGGAGGAGAGTGTATCGATATATCTTCAGATGAAGATGGTAAGGATGATGATGTTGAATCTGCCAGTCCTGGAAGTTCCGCACCAAGTAGACTCATAAAAAATGATAATACTGAAGATGATTCGGATGAACTTGAATACCAAACCGACCCACCAAGCGACTCTGAAGAAGAGGAGTCGACACCCAGAGAACCAAGATTGAAGAAGATCACTGACGATGGCGACTTTAAGATCTATTCCAGGAGAGTTAAGGAGTATATGAGAGAACGAGCCAAAATTCGCCTTGCCAACATTTCGGAAGACGGTATAGAGACGAAAAAGCTCGATGAGACGATTACTATCGACGGCGATCTACGGATCTTGAAAGACGTATGGGAGAATCTTTATGAACATCAAAAGACTGGTGTGCGATGGCTATGGGAGCTGCACCAGCTCGGCACTGGTGGAATTTTGGGTGATGAGATGGGTTTAGGCAAGACAGTACAAATGATTGCTTTTCTCATAGCCTTAAAATGTTCAGATGTGACAAGTGCCCACAGTGATTTTGATGGCTTAGGCCCAGTTGTTCTAGTCTGCCCAGCTACTGTGATGCATCAATGGTTAATGGAGCTCAGGAAATGGTATCCGCCATTTCGAGTCGCAATCTTACATAGCACCGGCACATTCAGTGGTGATCGAAGGCAACTTGTCAAAGTGATATACAAAACTAATGGCATACTGATATGTTCTTTTCCTGGAGTTGTCATCTACCAAGACGAGCTTCATGCTTATAACTGGCATTACGCGATATTGGATGAGGGCCATAAGATTAGAAATCCAGACGCACAGGTAACGTTGGCATGCAAACGTTTCAGGACACCCCACAGACTGATCTTATCAGGCTCACCCGTCCAAAACAATCTCAAAGAGCTCTGGTCTATCTTTGATTTTATATATCCAGGGAAACTCGGTACACTACCTGTTTTCATGACACAGTTTGGCATACCAATCACTCAGGGAGGATATGCGAACGCATCTGACATGCAAGTGCAGATTGCTTACAAATGTGCATGTGTCTTGCGGGATGCCATCAAGCCTTTCCTCCTAAGGAGAACCAAAGCGGAAGTAAACAGCAAACTCAAACTACCAGACAGAAGCGAACAGGTCCTATTCTGTAAACTTACCGAAAAACAGCGCAAAGTATATGAGGACTACCTCAAGTCACCAACAGTTAGAGATATAAAACGGGGGACATGTCAGATCTTTGTCGGGTTGATACAGCTTCGTAAGATATGTAATCACCCAGACTTGTTTGATGCAACTGAATGTACCCGACAGATGAAACAAAAGCAGCAACATGAAGAGAGGAAAATCAAGCATTTGGAATTTTTCGCGACAGATGAAACTTACGGACACTACCAAAAGTCAGGCAAGATGATGGTTGTCGATGCACTATTGAAACTGTGGAAGAAGCAAAACCATAAAGTTCTCCTCTTCACTCAAAGTCGTCAGATGTTGAAGATGTTTGAAAACTATGTAAAGGATCTCAATTACAAATATCTCACTATGGATGGCTCTACGCCAATTGGGTTGCGCCATAGTCTGATAGACAAATTCAACACGACTGACGATATCTTCATATTCTTATTAACGACTCGTGTCGGTGGCGTTGGAGTCAATCTCATTGGTGCGAATCGTATCATCATCTACGATCCAGACTGGAACCCATCTACAGATATTCAGGCGAGAGAAAGAGCCTGGCGCATCGGTCAGCAGCGACACGTAGTCATCTACCGGTTGTTAACAGCTGGAACTATAGAGGAAAAAATCTACCATCGTCAAGTCTTCAAGCTCTACCTAACCAACAGGATTCTAAGAGATGCCAAGCAGAAACGCTTCTTTAAGACAAATGACATGCACGAATTGTTCACTCTTGGACGCGATGATAAGAATATCGAAACAAAAGCATTATTTGATGATGATCTACAAATCAGTGAAAAATCCATCAAATCCTCCAAAAGTAAGGATCTCGTAAAGAAACACAAGAAGCGCAAAATTTCAGTCGAGTCGATTACCACTCCAGTTCTCTCTGAAGCCAAGCTACGTGAGATGAGAGAGCGAGCGAAGATTCTAAGTCAGATGATCGCCAGTAAATATGGTAATACACCGATAGATACTTCCGGGGTCAAGAAGGAGCCTAGTCAGTCTCAACTACATTTCCAAGGTGACACATCGACAAATGAACCATCATCAATATGCTTGGATGAAATGTCCCCAACACAACCCGTTCCTTACTGTCCCGCTTGGCAAGTGGAAGGTACCCACCCGGTAGTTCTGACGGCAAAGCAACGGCCGGCTCCAACAAAGCAAAAAGTCGACTACCTAGTGAGACAAGATATATACAAACCAGATTGCGGGTCTAAAAATGTTGATAGATCAGAGTATCAAAGCGATGACTATATTTTGGGTAGACTATTTAAAAAAGCCAATATTTCCGGTGCCTTGAAACACGATAGAATCGAGACTGACTGCACTGCAGATTATAAAGTGGTAGAAAGTGAGGCAGAGAAGGTTGCTCGGGATGCGATAAGAGTACTACGTGAGTCTAGACGGATGTGCTCAACTTCAACATCTGGGATACCCAACTGGACTGGTAAAAACGGCCAACTGGCTTCGGAACGGAGACTGATTCCCAAAAACAAGGCGCGCGCAGGTCTAGGGATCCGTCCGCTAGGTCAGTCAAGCTCGAAAGAGGGTGAAGACTCGCTGTTGACATCAATCAGAAGGCGAAATCATATCAATCCAGTCCCTTTAAGACCTAGTCATGATAATGATGACGAGTCTGAAGAAGAACGCGACAAAGATTTTGCCGGTCGCGCTCAAGATCAAGGCGCTGAAAATATGGCTGATAAGATAAGAGAGTTTGTATTGTATCAATCGAGTGGCCGTGGTGAAACTGATACTGAACAACTACTAGAATTTTTCAAGAAATCCTTCAGACCTGATCAAACAGCTTTATTCAAGGCCATACTCCACAAAATGTGCGATATGCGACGTAGGGGTGACAAAGGGTTTTGGAGACTGAAGTCAGAATTTTGTGATCTCTAGAGCAGCCTTTCGGCCATGTCACACTGGTTATGTCCATCACAAGGGGTATTTGCCATGTATCGCATTTCTGAGCATGCGACAGTGGGCATACTTCTCTCACCCGATTTATCTTCTACTTAAGTATTAATCATCATCAAGGGCAGACAAACAACTGTCTGACTGTCAGAGGTTACTGGAAGCTGGAATCGACCATAGTCAACAGAGTCTTTTAGGGCGTAGCTCAGTGTCGGAACACTTGTAGTCTACTAACAATTCATGGCTTCCACATTCTTCCTGTCAAACTTTCACCACCCATCAGTAAGTGATTGCAGCGTCGCAAACCTCCACTCACTAGCACAAATGGTTTGGGGCAGCAATGACTAATCAAAATTCTACCTGCCTGCTTCCTGGGCACCACTGTTTTCAACGTAGTTATTGATTCATAGACATTTGTTTTGCGACAACTTCGCTGCTAGCTGATTCTCTCAACGACTCACAATTATGGTCTTAATTAATTCACTCGCACAGTGTATTAGAGCTCATCTGCAGCCGCAGTCTGCCGTCCACTATTGTCATTGTCCTAAGACCAACAGAGTGCAGTGTTGGAACATTGAGTAGAAGAGAAATCAAGTTACAAAGTCAACATGGCCACCCATCTTCAGTATCTATTCATATTAACACTGACACTTGGTTGGTCAAATTTGGTTAATTGTTCGAGCGATTCTAGAGCCCCACGAAGAACACCAGCTCGCATTGTTGGAGGTACTCACAGAGATTTCCGATGGCCGGATAAGCAGGTGAACATTCTGATCGATACAAAATCTTTCAATTCTAGTGAGCAGCAAGTGATAGACTCTATCTTGAAACAATTGGAGCACAGAACCTGCTTAATAATCAATAGGCTATCAGAAAAACGCATCAACCCATTCGCGCCAAAGAATCCTTATCTCAGAGAAAATGAACGCAACTTCATTTACATATTCAAGTCGCCGCGACAGAATGGTAACCCTTCAATTGGACTTTCCTCATTTGGATGTGTTGATCAAGGCAGGCAGTCTCTAGTGCTAACTAATCTAGCGTTTAAATGGCCTGAGCTCATACTACGTTACCACATACTTCGTTCACTGGGAGTCAACGAGCTAGAGAGGCCGGACGGGCAAGTCCACAAATTATTGAATACATTACCACTCAGCCAGAAGATAACTAGCAATGAGTACTCATCCTCAACGGCCCCGTTAAATCCAGATGGTAGTCTCGACTATCCAACATTTTTGGCCTATGCATCGCCACAGAAGATCGCCACAGCCCCGTCAACTTCTCCTGTTGTACGACAACCTGTTGAACAATTATCTTATCTTGCTGACAACGACCTTATAGAAGTGAATGAGTTGTACGAATGCATTGGCTACCAAAATCGTCTATCTTCGATCCCGCTCAAGGACGTCCAATCGTTCACAGATTCATCAGTGTCGGAACAGGATTTGAGTAGAGGAACTATCAGACCATCCACTCGCCCCGGCCTACTCAAGCAGCCCAAGCTTGGATATTCGACTGCTTTATCGGACGCAGATTTTCAAAAACTCACCTCCATGTTTGAGAGCAACTCCGATGTCGAGACTAACGACACAAAGATTGGATGCAAACCTCTAGAGTCGTGTCCGCTCAAGGATGACGACAAAAGCGATCCCCCATTAGAGGGACCATTCGATGGTGAGGGCAATAGTTTGCATCCAGAGGTTGGACCCCGAGAACGGCCGATGATTCTGAAACTTGATGAGTTCCACGCTACCGATCCTAATTTGAAACAAGCTAACCAGATGAAACTCAGTCAGATCAATAATAACTCGCTAGCGTCATACCGTTTGATGAATAATCCTGCCAACGGTGATCTCGAATCATGGACTAATAACATGCTCTCTTCTACACCATCATCAGCAAACCAGCAACAATTTCAAGAGCAGCAGCAACAGCAACCCAAGTCTGAGATGTTATTATCATTTGAGCAAACATCGTCTGCCAAGGATCCCATAACCGCACTGGCCACCTCACAAGTGCTGAAACTATGTTCATGCACGTGTCAAACAATGACTCCCAGCAAATATAGTGATGGTACTAACGGTAGCGGTGGCAGTAGTCTGACTACGCAAGCTCCAACAGAGCAAACATCTCCATTCCAGACAACACCGGCACCTCCAACCACTCAACCAACATTGTTTCCCACGAATTTCCCTTTTGGTGGCACTGAGTTTCCTACTTACCCCACATACCCGACTACGTTTCCAATATATCCAACCATTGGTCCTATAATTCCTACCGACGACTATGACTATTCTCTACCACCATCATGGCAACCAGTCACGGTGAATCCCCCTTGGCCAACAGGTAGTGGAGACGAACCTGACTATGAGTCATTCACCGAAAGCCCTTCGGCGTTCACCTCAACTACAACAACTGCTCCGCCCATTACAACGACAACAACAACTACAACTCCTACGCATTCGACAACGACTACACCTACAACAACGACGACAACCAGCACCAGCACAACTCTAACGTCGGTGACAACAACTACAACAACGCCAATTATAACACCGACCGACTTGCCTACAACAACCACATCGGCACCTACTGGCACAACTTCTTCGGCAGTAAACGCCAGCTCTTGCGACCAGGTGGAGTGGGTCAGGCCAAACAAGACTGTATATGCCTCGGCACGGATTGTCTGGGACGTTGATCGCGCAAATCAGAATTATTTCCTGTGTAACAATGAGCTCAATGGAGAATTGATACCCGGTAAAACTCATGGCTTCGCATGCAAAATCAGTCAAGAAGGCAAAGCTTACGAAACACACCAGTTCAAAGTGTTAACTAAACCTGAACAAGTCAATCTAGCTTGGGTGTCAAGGAATAGCAACTCTTTCGGGCGATCAAACTTTCCTGTGGTGGGTGGGCACTCTAAAGACTATCATGAGTCTTACATCGTAGCTCGCTGTCTGGTGAAAGATGAAAATAACGACGTCATAACACTAATCGGATACATCAACAATCAGGGGATTGGTTGGTTTCCATTTGATGACATTCAGATCGAGTGTAGTCAGTACGATGTATTAGCATGTGTCAATTAAACTGATGCGTCGTACTTCAGATCTTCGTGAAGATTTGCGTCGGAGGTGATGGGGCCGAGATTGTTCAGAAACAGGGGAACGCGTCTATAAAATGCATTGCTACGGTTGGGACAGTCCTGAAACGTTGATTTATAGAGATAGAATTAGGAGGCCGAGATAAATAGCCCTCAGATGTCGGGGAGGTAACACGCACATCTCGAGATCTAGACAAGAAGGATCAAAGTCGATCTCTTCGGCTCACTCAGAGCAACGAACTCAGCAAACTAGACTATCTGAATAACTTTTAGATAGATGAACAGCGGAAACTGCTGATGCATCAGTATCTATGCGCAATGCGTTAAATCCAAGCATTCCTAGGCTCCAAACGGTAGTCAAGCATAACACGGCGCTCTCTATAGACTTCGAGAACGCATCGAATCCAAATAAGAGGCATCGTATGTCGTAACGAATATCGAGGCTAAATTAATTTGTCTGCGTTGAATGTTTTCAGTTCCTGTGGGCGCATTAATTAGAGTGGTCAAAAACGCGCTTAACTTGCACTCTAAGGGCTTTCTTCATCAACATCCTGTGGTGTTAAGCCCCCTAGTAACTCTTGAGCGACCGATCCAAATGTTGCACATTCAAGTCAGTGGACCTGGCGAAGGTGAGAAAATCGGTTCCAGTGCGCCAAGATCCTCGAGCTGCGCGCGCAGGCTCTGAATTCTGACGCGTGGATTTTGCAATTTGTTCCAACATTAGGACAGACATTGAAATTATGAGCGAAGTAATGTTTCGATTCACGCATTGAATGAACTCAAGTCAAGATAATGATCGCTAACAAGAAACTAACATGATATAGCAGATCATGTCGATCGTAGCGACATTCGAGAGCCAATGTAGGGCTCTTGCAAGCGTCACGAGTCCCGATGAAGATGCCAGTAGATTTTTGGTTGGGACTCTTTCGCCCACAGGAAATAACTTGCTCTACGTCTTCGAATACAAAGACGACAACAACAATCTAGCCAAGATTTCATTCAGATTCCCATACGGTGAAGTCTGGCATCTCAGCACTTCCAACCAATATCCCAATCTTGTAGGAGCTGTTGTAGGAAACAGAGGAGAGTGCAGTATATCTGTGGTTAGATTGCCAAGCGAAGTAGCCGATCCGATAGAAGATGATTTAGGTCTCTCCGACTCGCCCATCGATAGAGTATTCAGTCCCGTAGTGGACAATAAAAGTGTTGTGCGTCAGAGTCATTGGCATCCAGACAGCGGTTATCAGCTGTTGACAAGCACTGGGAGCGATATGACCATATGGGATCTAGAAAAACAAACAGAAGTCAGGGGCTTCTCTCTAAAAGGCGCGATAGACAACTACCTAAACCTCGAGCAATCATCAACCTTTAAGCCTTTACAAATCTGTGATCTCAGGTGGTCGTCGCTTTTCGATTGTAGTGTGGTGGCCGCAGCTGTTGGATCAAAAATCTATGGTGTCGATACCAGAATACCGGACTCGAGTTCGTCCTCAGTATGCTGGATGATCGAGGACAATAGGTGCAATAGAATACGTTCCATAGATTTCAACCCAAACAGTCAGTTCTACATCGCGTCTGGTGGCGATGACTGCCGCGCCAATTTCTGGGACTTACGCCAAACTCATAGACCAGCCTTGTTTCTCCAGCCTCATACACATTGGATCTGGAGTGTTCGCTACAACCCATTCCACGACCAGCTGGTGTTATCATCGGCGAGCGATGCCAGAGTTGCTCTCATGCGAGCCCAGAAAGTCGCATCAGATCCTTATGGACACATTGCGGACGACGACGACGATGACCAACAGGATGAAGGCACCGTGGATCGAGAGATGGAATGTGAATATTCGACGGATGGCCGTGATGCGACTGGTGAGTTAGACTCGTGCAACACTACCGGTCGCGATACTACAATCTCAGACAAAAGCCAAATTAGCCCCAGGAAAGAAGTCAGCCAACCACGTGACGAGTTAATAACCTTGTACGAAGATCACGATGACTCTGTATATGCCGCCGAGTGGGCCACAGATCCTTGGATATTCGCCTCGCTCGGTTTCGAGAGTCGACTTGCCATATGTAGAGTTCCAAAAGCTGAAAAGTTTAGTATATTATTTTAATAAATCCTAAATCCGCCAGAAGCGTACTCCAGTCTTTTGGGGTTCTCTAGAAAATCTAGCCAATCGCTACTGTGAGTGGGTAGCAAGCCCATTGATTGACATTTGTAGAGGGCCAGAGCGAGGCAGGCGATATTGCCGATGAAGTATACTATCTTCTGTATGATTGACTGGCTGCCCTCTATTATCGCAAACTTAGATTTGATAGTGAGTAAGGCTTTGACTGGGCGTATCAAAAGCATTGAAACCATCATGATAGGAATAATTGAGATTGAGTTGCCTGCCATGTACATGATGAAGAGATTCATGGGTAATTGCTTCAGAGGCGCTGATGCCACCTCCCATGATTTCTTGACAATCAGAGTCGTATCCCTCGTGGTGTTCGCCTCGACGGGTGATTGTCTGAGGTTTGGATGGTATCCGGGTGGCGAGGGCAAGTTGTCATGATTATGTGATCGTCTGGTAAAGGTTAGCATCTTGTTAAAGATACTTAAAACTTGTGGGAGGCGAATAGCAAATAATCGACAGGACTAGTTCTAATAATTAGTTACGGACAAAAGTATATTGCTCGATACCGTGTTTTAGTGATGAAAGTCGGTGTCAGTTTTTCAAGCAAGTTGATTTTGTTGCGAGCACAAAATGCGTGCAACGTGAAAAGAGCACTTGTGCGCCCGCTCGTATCCCAGTCACGTAAACACTTTAGATATTCCACGGACATTGTCATAATTCACCTTTACCGAGAAGCCTCGATCACAATGGATCGGATTCAGCCCCCGGGAGAGCTAGGTTTCATGATTTTATCAGAAGATGGTCGACTCGCGGATTCTGGAGGCGACCTGAAGAACAAGGATCGAGTTGCGAGCATTATCCACCAGATGAAAACAGCCTTTGAAGCGAGTTCCAATGTGCTCAGTGATACAGTCCATAGTGTTACCGTTCAGTACACAGATCACTTGTACGTGCTAGTCTTTGAGCCACAACGATGTCTGGTGGTGAAACGAAGGAAATCGCTATCAGCCAGCGTTGGTTGATCATGTGAGAGACCGTGAGCGAGCGCCCTGTGCCGCGAGCTCTCGGTCAATCAAATTATCGACGACATTCACCGACAATCAAGATATCAACACGAGATTTTAACTCAGCCAGATACGAATCTATTGAGAATGTCCACCACGAAACGCAAACTCACCCACACAATAACATAGTTCGACCCTAAGGGCGCGTGCATTCAACTAATATCGCAGAGGTCAGATAATCAGAGGACGGGCAAGCGGACGACGGACGAACGGACGGACGGACGGACGGATGGACGCTCGGACTGCAGGCCGGTTGTGCGAGCTCTGAGTTGGGTGTTAAGGGAAAGCACTTGTCGATGGCTAGATAGGTTGTTCAAATTTCCAAGTGTGCCTCCAGCCAATGCGATTATAGAGAGTTAAGATCGATCAGTTAGATGTTCGGCCCAGCGGCGGGCAGCCTGGATCGCTAGTCGCCGACTAGCTAGCCGGCCGACTGGCCGCTCGACTGCGTGGCCGGAATGCCAGCGTGGCTGGTCAACTAGTCAGACCGCAAACTCACGCCATCGGCAGTTACATATTTATACATTAGCCGAGCCTGGTGCGCTACAACCTGTTTCTTCCGACAGCTGCGCTCGAGCGCGGGCGCGCGCGTGCACGATAAAGATGGCGATTGATGGTCGGAACCCGTTGATCTTGCGCGCACGCACTTGCACGCACTTTTTACAGGTAATCAGGCTCGCGGCTCTCCTTAATAGATCGATAGAGATGCTGCTGCTTATTCTACAGGCCACGCTGGGCAGGTGCCATCTTTTTCGCTTTCTCTCTCTCACTCTCTCTCTCTCTCCCTCCATCTTGCGCGCTCTCGCTTTTGCTAGCGTCCGATGGCCTTTCCATCGCCTCTCGGACTGGACAGGCGACTGGGAAGAGCGTGGAAGTCGGACCGCGTGCAGTAGAGTGTGAGGGAGACAGAGTCTTGGTGTTCGTTGTCTCTCCGGCTGACGAGTCGGCGGCGGCGAGGCGCAAATGCTATCGCGCGAGCGCGAGCTGAGGATTGTGCAATTGGCCGGCGCCGCCGTCGCCGTCCAACTGCACGCCGGTCGCCGCGAGCGGTGCGAGTGGCCGCGCTCTTGACCAGAGCTCGACCGCCCTCTACTGTTCGCTATCCATCCGGGCTGGCCCGTCGTGCCACCGGCGACGGCACCTGGCAGGTGCGAGCGAGCGCGCGCGTTGGCGAGCAGGCGGGCGAGCGAGCGCCAACGAACGAGCGAACGAGTGGCGGAGGCGCAACGCGTTACGCAACGAGCTCGTGTGCGAGCGGGTGGTCGGGCGAGCTCTCATCCGCCACTGGCTCGCTCGCTCAATCTCGGCCGACCGTCTGAACGCCGCCATCGCCGCCGGCTATGAAGGCATCGCGTTGTTGTCGCCGCCGCCGGCGTTCTTGCCTGAGCCATTTGTTGTGCGTCCCCGATCAAGAGCAGCGCCGGCAGTGTTGGCCAGCCTTCACGGAGCTCGTCGTGCAAGGATACCGACCGTCGAGATAGACAGATAGAGCGGGCCAACCAGCCAACCGGCGAGCGGACACCAGCGAGAGTGCGGACTACATCACGTCCAGGCCACGCCCTCGGCCGCTACCCTCTCGCCTAGCTTTCCATGGGCTTCCATCCGCGTCGTCATGGTCGTGGGTGCCGATGTTGTCGTGGTCGTCGTCACTGGTCTTCGCATCCCTGAAAGCCGTCCAGCTTGTCTATGTTGTACATGTGTCCTGATGTGTGCGACCACCACCATGACGACGACGATGACCATGCCGAAGACACTGCCGATGGCAGGCCGTCCGCGAGCGCCGACCATTATGCTAACCTTCGCAGATTTCTCGGAGTTGGGCGCGGGCGACGTCAAATGGACGCGCTCACTCAGCTGGCGCTCAGCTCGCGGCCGCTCAGACAGTGAGTTCATGACGCTCCCGGCGGCTGGCTTTGCTTAATAGATGGCCGGTCGGAGATGCTGCCTATTCTTCGTGACACGCCACTCACACATAGGTACCAGCAGCTTACCTACCAGGTCGCTGGTTGGCCGCCGTCTGCTGGTCGAGGTAGTCGTACTCGTCATGAAGGCGACGACAAGCCGGCGCGCCGGTCGGCTAGCGCGACTGGCGATCCTCGCCGCTTGTTGTCTTCGCCCGGCTGACAGAACGGTGACGCTAAAGTGTTATCGCGTTAGCTGAGGCTCGCACACAATTGCCGGCCTCGTGTATGGCCTCGACCGGGCGAGCGAGCGAGCTAGCGAGCTAGCGAGCGATGAGCCAATGAGTCAGCGCCGCGCTCTTGGCCATGGTGAGATTGGTCGCGCGAGCGCGCGCGTTCGTTGTCCATCCGGTTGCGAGCTCGACGAGAGCGAGTTACAAGCAGCGCGGCACTTCTTGAGACCGAGTGAGCATGAGTATGTGAATGTGGATTGGGATGAGCGTGTGCATAGAGAGAGAGAGAGAGAGGACAGGCTGGCGTCCGACTCGCCCAGATTTTGCTAGGCCGTTTAGTGACGGGCGCCTGTGGCCAGCGCTCGGCCAGCCGGCGCCTTGTTGTCGGCGTTGTCCTGGTCTCGACTGTCGTCGTGGCCGCCGGCGAGAGGTAGGGAGCACTTGGAGCCACCGCCACCGTCTTGCCGAGTTGTTGCGCGCCCCTAATCAAGAGCTCGGACGGCGCCCTCTTCGGTCAATGCCCATGGCGCCCATGGGGGTTGTTGCTGTCGTCATCGTGGCCATCGTCATCACGCTCATTGCCGGCGCTGGACAAATCGAGTTGGACGCTGGCCACGCGCCGCAAGCGTGGCCAGGACGGCCGTCCGGTCGCCCGACCGATACCTTGCCCTCTGTGCGCCTCCGCCACGTGTCTGCTCCTGCATGGCTGTGAAGTGAGTTGTCGCATGTGCGAACCGACTCGATACAAACGATCGAGTGGGTCGGTGAGGACACCGGTACCAGGTGCGCACATCACCTGTCATGCCACTTATGGACCCATGCAACTATGCAATTAGTGAGCGACTTCCCGTCGCGAGACAAGAAGCCGTCGGGCGAGTCGCACGAGGAGGCGGATGGGGACTCTTCGTGGTCGCTGGGCGGTGCGTTGTCTGGCGTCTAGCTGACTGGGCCGTGCGATATAAATATAAATGTATTCTCGATTCAGAAACGGGCAAGCGGCGCGGCGCTGTGACCAGTCCGGCGACACGCGAGCCACGAGCTCAGATGAGTAGGGCCGCCCCGCCTGACGCCAACACTCACCTGTTGCCCAGGGCTCGCGCCACGGGCGCACCGAATCCAGAGCGCGCTCTAATAGAGCTCGCGCTTTGGCTAATATATTGATGAAGATGCCGCTCGACAGCGTGCTGGCTAGTCGAGTGGCGTCGACGTGAGGCTGGCCGAGCGAGTGGTTGCTCAATCGGCAAGCGCGCTCTCTCTCTCTGCCTCGCTCTTGGCCAAGGTGAGACTGGCCGTCGTCGTCGTCGTCGTCGTCGTCGTCGCCGTCGTCGCCGTCGCCACCGCCACCGTTTTTACTCCGCACATCTCCGCGTCCATCCGGCTGCGTCCGCGACACGAGACAGGTGAAAGTTTCACCCGAGGGGCGAGCGCTGGCGAGCGTTGCGCAATGCTCGCAAGCGCGAGTGTGGCTGTGCGAGCGAGTGTGCGCCTGTGTGCGTCGCTCGGCGCTCTAGCATCCGCTGGCATACTCGGCGCCCGTCCGACGGCGGCGGCCGCCAGGGCAGCCGCATGTTGCTGCTTCTCCATTTGTTGCGTCCCTAATCAACGAGCGCGCGCAGCTTCGGCCAGCGCGAGTGCGTGTGAGGCTGTGGCGATGGCGGCGCCAGAGATGGCCAGATAGAGCGAGCTGGGCGAGAGTGGAAGCGCGCGTGTTCTCGCGCGGACATCTGGAACGCGCAGGCCAGCCCACAGAGCATCAAAGCGGTCACTCGACCGTTACCTTGCCCCCTGCGCGCGCGCTCGCTCACTCCTACCCTTCCGCTGGCTTCCATCCGCCTCCTTGTCCGGCTTCTCGTCCTCCACCTCCACCTCCACCCCCACCGCCTCCTCGTCGTGGTCGTGGTGGTGGTCATGGTGGTGGTCGTGGTCGTCGTGGTCGTCGTTGTCGTCGTTGTCGTCATCCTCCTCATCCTTGCAGTATGGCAGCCGCGCGCAGGCGCGCCACTACCTTGCGATGCACCTCGGCCATGTTTCGCCCTATGTGACCAGACGGTGGCTATGTGTGTGTGTGTGTGTGTGTGTGTGTGTGTGTGTGTGACGATGGCCCGCGCCGCTGACCGGCCAGAGCCGCGCGCCTATGCCGCAGCCAAATGGGCTGACCATTTTGTTCACCTTCACAAATTTCTCAAAATTCTCGTCTCGTGGCCGCAACGCGTCCGCTCGTCCAGCCTGTCCACCTGCTCGTCCGGCCGCCTGTCTGGCCACCGGCCGCACCGCTCGACCCCCTGACTGCTCGTCGGCTCGTCCGCTCTTCGGCTCGTCCGCCGTTCGACCGCTCGTCCGCCCGCCCGGCCGCCAGCCAATCGCGCGCCTCTTCCGTCGGCGAGTATAAAAGCCATCCGCTCAATCAAACAAGTTATCATTTCAAGAGTTGTTGTCATAAGACAAACACACAAGAGAACAAGAGCCGCATATAAGAGTCGACCGCTCTCAAGCTCAATATTTATTATCTATTAACACACTCAAGTCAACCACACAAACAAATTCACATCAAAATGAAATTCGTTCAGATTCTCTGTTGTGCAGTGCTCGTCGCTTGCCTCATCAGCATGGCCCCGTCGCCAGCTGAGGCCGGCAAGAAGAAGATGGTCAAGAGCGCCGCTCTGCTCGCCCTCGTGCTCAAGAACCACTTCCACAAGCAGCTCGGCTTCTTCCCACTCCCACTGCCAATCCCAGTTGCCATTGAGCAGAAGCTGCCGCCAAAGGTGAGTTTTCCAAAAAACCGGAAGTGAGGGCTCGCAGCCCCTCCGGGTCAAGAGCGTGTGCGTGAGCATGTTTATGGGCTCGCGGGCGCCTCCGCGCGGGCCGCCCGTGCACAGGATCCCGAGCGCCCGCGAGCGCCTCAAAGCTATACCTGTGATCGGCCCAAGGCTCGATCGCCGGCCTGGGCCCAATCGAGACCAAAGCTCTAACCCATACATCTCATCTTCAACCATTACAACGTGATCAACCATATCAACCATAACAAATCAACAACAACAACAATAACTACCGCCACCATAATCACCGCATAAAACCACAGTACCCATCTTACCCATCATACCCGCAACAGAGCTACCAGCAACCGTCGTACGCTGCTTCCTACCAAGAGCCAACCTACTCACAGCCGTCGTACGAGTCCATGGACTCGTACGCCACAAATGACCATCAGACATACTCAAACAACAACCAGCAGTACGATCTGAACCAGTACGCCTCGGCCGATGAGGGATCTGCTGAGTACGCACCACAATACTAAATCATCACCGCTCGCACCCAACAAAAACACAATCCGCCACAAGCAGAACACTACTTGCATAGCAGCACTGCGCCGCCAAGTTACCATGCTAATCAATAAATAAATTATTTAATTTATATAAGCCACTAGAGTTTGTGCCGTTTTCTTCCAAATTGAACTCCGAGTCCACCTGCAATTACGAGTCTGTTGATTGTAGGCCACTCAATCACCTCAACCATGAGTGGTCAACGATCGTTCGAGTCGTGCGTTCAGCTTAAAGCTGCGCAAGGATTCTTGACTGCAAATAGCTGTGCGCGTGCCGCCCGATTGGCCGTCGAAAACTTGGATATGCCTCTCTTAATCTCAGTCAAATAAAAACATTCCATAGTTCGCTGTATAACTATTCTCATACAATCGAATATTTATTATCTTGCAGTAATTTTATCTATTAGTTCTATCACATGATCAACAAAACCACCAATCACGATGGCCAGGAACTCCGAAAAGGCAATGTCGATACTGTCGCGCTGGCGTCAGGTCCAAGCGCAAACAGACGAGGACGGGACCAGAAAAAGGCCCAAGAAGAGACCATATTTGGCTGAGTTGTGTGCCGACTTGGACGAGGCCGAGAAGTGGCGCCGGGAGATTATCAACGAGGTTAGCAATCTGGTATTGTTGATCCAAAATGCTGGCCTTGGCGAGCACAAGATCAGAGACATGAACGATCACATCAACAAACTATTGCGCGAGAAACGTCACTGGGAGCGCAGAATACTCGAACTTGGCGGACAAAACTATCTTACAGGTCTCCACAAGGATAAATTCAATGAAGAGGATGCACCCGGGACTAGAAATTACAAGTACTTTGGTGCGGCTCGAGACCTTCCTGGAGTTAAAGAGCTATTCGCAAAACCGGTTGAGGGACCGCCGAGGAGAACAAAAGCCGAACTACTCAAATATATTGACTGTGATTACTTTGGATACCGTGACGAGGACGACGGTGTGATACTACCTCTAGAGGCCGAAGCTGAGGCTCGTCTCCGGGGCAGATGAAGTTGCCTCTTTATTTTGATCCTCACCTATCTGGCAACCTTATACTTGAGCAGTACAAGCACAAGTGCTCGCAAGACTACCAAGTAAGAAGTGAGAACGAACATACCGAAGTACATATCGTCATTCTCGATATCGAGCTCTTCCATGACCAACGATTGAAAAGAGTCATCGCATCTATAGCGTCCAATATAGACAGGCTCATCTACCAATGCTGCTTCTGCACCAAACATATCGCCTCCGTTGGGAACATCCATAGATATCTGATTTTTAACTATGCTACCTATGTCCTCGTACTCAAAGTCATCTACTTCCAGCTGGTAATCATTCGGGTTACACTTGCATCGGCCGAAGCCGTATAGAGCTGAGTAGATTGTCTTGACGGCATGGTGAAAGTACGAAATTTTCACAAATGGTTTTAGATAGTCAGCCGTACGCGAGTAACGACGTGCAAACCCGCTGAATAGGAAGACCGGCGTTATTGTTAAGGGGCCCACAAAAACCGAGGCAGACAGGTTGTTCATGAATATTGCACCCACTATAAGTCCTTGTGTTTGTGATAACAGACTAAGACAAATCAAGCTGTACGCATACACAATGAAGCGCCAGTTGTAGTCGGACTTTGGTTGGTTTGTCATCACATATGAGATGATGGCAAAGATCATAACGCACATCATTTGAAACGGCATATCCGATGTTATTTTGCCGGCTAAGTAGGTTGTGACGGAATACCAGCCGTTGAAGTACTCTTTTGCCAAGACTTTAACATCCAAAGGGAATGATAGAACAGTTATCATGGCCGCAGCGTACATGGTGAACATGGCTCCATACACCGAGAAAATCAAGTTGTCATTCACATGGTCGATGTCCTGCCGCTCTTCCTTTGTTAAATTTCCTGAGAGAGCAACACTTATGGGATTTATAGACTGCTTGTTGAATGTCGGACATCCACTGCCCCGGCCTGTACCTAGACCCCATAGGTAACAGTAAAAGAATGCCATCATGATGTGAAGCACTATGCGCAGACTGAACAAGATTGGGTCACGCAGAAGTTGGTACGTACAACGTTGTATGTGAATCCACAGGTGATCTCTGAATGGACATGGATCATACAAGATCGCCTTACGCAGAGATTGGGCCGATACTGCCTCCAATCGCGTATTGAAGTGTACCTTCTTCGCGGCTTCTTGTCTTATGAGCTTATCCACTTTGTCACGCCCGTAGTCCCCGGCCACAACCTCAATCATGTGATCTATTGGGTTGTAAAATGGTGGACATGGCGAGTCTACTTGCTTGAGCAATGGCACTATCTCGCGAGGCGGCCCGTTGAACGCGAGACGCCCTCCCGATGCTAGCAGATAAACTCGATCAAACATTGCCATCACTTTGGCACTTGGCTGATGTATAGTCGTCACTATGGACATGGGCGTTCCAGCCGATGATGAGTCGATGATTTGTCTCAGTACGCTTATTGTCTGTGAGCAAGATGAACTATCTAAACCTGATGTTGGTTCATCTAAAATCAGTATATTAGGCTTTTTGACAAGCTCCTGGGCGATAGCGACCCGTTTCTTCTGACCTCCAGAGCAGCGATTGATACTATTATTCTGACACACCTCCAGACCGAGCTGTTGAATCACTCGGCGCACAATATTACGATGACTGATGTCATATGTGCGATTCTTGTAGCGCGATGCAAAGAAGATCGTTTCCGTTACAGTGAATTGTGGTAAAAAATCATCATACTGTGGCACTACAGCAATCCGTATCTTGGGTTTGCCCACTACCCTTATGTCACCACTAACACCTTCCTTGTTCTTGAGGCAAAGGCACTCGAGTAATGTCGTCTTGCCGGCTCCAGACGGCCCCATGAGAGCGATGAGTTCTCCTGATAAAAAGTACCCATTCAGATCGCTCAAAATCCTCCTGGATTGCTTACGTCCAATATCTTGGTACCATGAAGGACTGACCGTGTAGCTGAGTTTGCTCCATCTAACATAGAAGCCGCTATTCTCACTCATGACGTCCATATCTATACCGATTGAGCCGTCGGAATTGCGCATTATCACTGGCGCATTCGATCCTTGATATGGTGATGCCTCAAGTCGTCTTCGTGTTGAGAGCGTCTCTGCAGTATTATGACTAACATCGTCCACTTCAACTGTTGAATTAGTAGTTCCGTTAGTCAATGTCGTTTCCGACTGTTCGTTGTCGTTGCTCTTTAGTAAACCGTTCACTCTAGCTTGAATACCGGGCGCAACATTGAGTGTGAGTATCTCATTGAATGACGACTCAGACACAACTCCTTCGGCGGATTCTCGTACCCTATGATTTATCATTTCCAAGAAATTTGTTGAGATTGAGTATGTATCAAGAAATGGTCACCAGTGCAGTCACTAGAGTAAATAATCCTAAATAATGTTAGTCAATTCTAACTTGAAAGGTTGGTCCAGAGATTGAGGCGAGTCGCGCATCTTCACGTGTCGCTACTTGCTTAGTGCAACATAATATGCCCCCATAAGATAGCCCTCGGTGATGACGCGGACCTTTCTTAATGAATTCATCAAAGGATATCAATCAAGATTTGGCTCGAGAATATCGACGACTCTCAAATCTAAAGGTCAAGATGCCGCGGGCTGACTTGCATCATAGATTTTGGAAGTTTATTCTGATTGTTTCGCTAGATTTGGTGAGAACATTGGCGCAAGAGACCAAATCAAGTCGATCAGGTGATATGGTTAGCAGCTCGTAGCGCATGAGAATATCACAGATGATCATCTTCATCTCCAGGTAGGCGAGATTGTAGCCAATACAGCGCCGATCACTTAGGCCGAATGGGGCGAATGCACACGGATGGATGTCGGCGTCTTCGCGAAAACGCTCTGGATCGAACTTCTCTGGTTCAGGCCATAGGTCGGGGTCTCTCTGCATCAACCAGTTGTTGAAAGTGACACATGTTCCTTGGGGTAACGTTAGACCATCCACCTCGAATGTCTCGGTTACAAGACGAGTGGTGAATGAGACAATAGTAGGGTATAATCTCATGGTCTCATTAATCACCTGCTCAAGAAATTTTGATTCGACACCATGCGCCATCAGTTCTTTTCTAAGTTGTGTTTGTATGTCGGTGTGCTTACCAAGAACCCAGAAGATGTAGGATAGAGTGGTTGAAGTGGTCTCGTATCCAGCGAATAAGATGGCCTGGGCATTACCCATAACTTCAGAACGAGTAAGCCTACCCTCATGGTGAAGTCTTATGAGAGTGTTAATCATTAGTGTCTGATCTATGTTCTTCTCATTAGCTTTCAGGAGTCTGAGATTTTGATCGATGTTATAGCTTAAGGCACGTTGTATCAAAGCCATGGTCGCATTTTGCTCCAGGTGTAAGGCCAAGAAACTGAGGATTCTCCTAAGGAAGGGAAGTTTTATGGCCCAGATAATTATTCCTCTCTCCGTTGAGGATAGATATGCATCCAAACTTTTAACATTCTTATCATCCTCTTTAACCTGCACGTCTGGCAAGAGAACGGCCATACTGGATATGAGATGGAGTGCTGTAGCTTTCATCAATTGATGTATATCTATGACAGCTGCACTCTTATCGATATTGAGCCTGGTCTTCTCCTCTATGTAATCAAGCATCAGTTTCACGCTGCGTTCAATGAACTGTGTCGATGACTCACCACGAACCATATACGAGGAAAAGGCAGGTGACATAACCTTTCGCATGATCCTCCACCGCTCATATCTAGCGAATAATAAACTATGTGTGATTGGTGAGTCGATAAATAAAACCGATCTCTCCTTCAAGCATGATGTATTGTCAAAAAATATCTTGCGTAGGAGCTCCGGATCAGTCACAATCAACTTTGGCTCGTCCCCGATGAAGACCCCAAAATACTTGCCGTATCGCGAGCGATATTCTTCATCAAGCTTAAAATGAGCCTGAAACTTCATGTACCGATCTAGGTTTCCATCGATAAGGTTTGGTTCTGGTCCAGGGATGCCATAGTATTTAAACAATTGATATCGTCGTATTCTTGACCGGATAAATAGCCCAATTCTGAGGATTGTAAATGTGACTAGAGTGGCGACCAGTTGATAAACAAATATCCTCTGATAGACATATGTCAAGATTGTCTGCACGAGCATTGTAGTAGAATACTGATTTGTCTGAGGTATTAATCAAACGAGTACACTTGTGAATTGGTGCATCGATGTATCACAACTACGATCAAAATACTAACAAAGTTCGGTGAGTCTGAAGCCTGCGACCGAGGTGGAAAATGGTGCAAGGAACTTAAGCCTGGTAACAATGAAGAACGCGCGCAGAAAATGGCCTAGTACATTTCCGTCTCATTGCAGCCAAAGAGATCTCTCAAACAAAACTGCAGCAAGTTCATTTAACAGATGATAATAGATATTTCTCATTACTTTGGGGATAAAAAGCACGCCCATTGATGTAAGCTTTCAAAGATGGGCCTCAATTTGGTCAACCACATTCCCGAGGATGAGGAAGAACACATGATAAGCGCGAGATGCTCGTCATTAGTTCATGCCCAGAGTGGATGGGAAAGCTTTTTGAATGAAAAATCATATTCACCATATTTCGGAAGGATGGCACGCTGCAAGAGAGATATGTTCACTGCAACAGCGAAGAGCAAACAACGATGAGCTTGTGAGTGAACGCCTAGTGAATGTTGCGTTGAGTGAAACGGTGAGAGGGCCCGATTCTGTTCGCTAAGCACTAGAGAGAATTCACTGGATTCAGTTCCCTCGCTCGCGCGCACTAGCTAGTCCCGGTGTCAAGCGAAACAAGCCTGCTCAAGCGATATTCTGGTGGAGGTCCCCCTTCCCCCAGTGTCCCTCAAATTCGCTATTGCGTTCTTCTGTGTTCGCTAGTTTGCTGGCTCGTTTGCGCATCCGTTCGTTTGTTCTGCGCAAGAATTGCTCATGCGGGCGCCACTGACGGTGGAGGTGACGGCCACCCCCCAATAAGGCCACCACCTGACAGCTGCAAGAATGGGGCCGTCGAAAAATACTCTCCAGATCAGTGCCAGGAGAGCCACTCGCCAGGTATCGCGACCCAGCCTATCAAATTGGCAGCTAAATATTACCTCAAAGCCGGAACAAAATATTGAATGGAAAATACCTCACAATTAGCTCGCTCAACATCCGTAGACACTGGTCAAAGCAACGAGCATCATGAGAGCTTGTATGGCGCCTCAAGCTCAAGAGGCCCCATGACAACTCTTTTGTGATATTTCTCAACTTCATCACCCGATACTTGTGTGCAATCTGTTATCGTAAATCAGTTATATTCGTTTAGTTGAGATCAGAATCTACTGTAGTTTGACAAGTATTAGACGTGCGCCATATGCAACCTACTAGTAGCTATCTACCTGACCATAGAGACGCAACAAAGTCATATGTGCAGTTGGAAGGTTGTTACACATATCGGTGGTTCCTCTCAAAATTCAGTGTGTGTTTTTTCTTCTGAGATAACTACAAACAATTATTGCTCGCAACCATGAGCGATCAGGTCAAGAAGTACTTCTGCCCTAGATTGCTCGACTATGTCATCTTTGTCGGTCCCAAAGGCTCGACGTCTTCAAGCCCAGACTACATCAATAATAATAACCATTCTCAGCACCCACATCAACAGCCCCAGCAAATACAGCAACATCCTTCCTTCTCAGAACGACATATAAGTCAAGTCCCTCACTTACTACGAAGGTATCCGCCCAAAGATCATGAAGACTTCTCGTTGCCACCCGATGTTGTTATCTTCTGTCAACCTGAGGGCTGTGATCACGTCAAATCGAACTTGAATGCCTACAACAACCCATCGAACACCACCAATTCTTTTGTCTTCCTACTCACAGAGAAGGACACGAGCCGGATACGTTATGGAGTTTGTCTCAATTTCTACAAACCTTTGCAGAAACTCCCTCAACCTGAACTTGATGAGCGGCAGAATTCGCTCGCCTCTAGGAAATCGAGCTCCCAAAAAGAGAACCGGAAATATAATGATACAGATGACCATGTCGAACAAATCTGTAATGTGATCCGGGATGATTTTCCTATTTCAAATCAGCAAGACCATCCGGATGAAGTCGTAAGTGGTTCCACTCTTGATGATGAGAGTGGAATTAAATTGTCAATCGGAGCAGAAAGTGGTAGTGTGGACTCTCGCCATCAGAATTATAATCAACACTCTATACAGAGACCCACAACCGCTCGAAGACTGACAGGGCCTCATAAGCATCAATCAAAGATAACCTATGCACTAAACTCTATCTGCATAATCAGCCACCATCCATTCTTCTCAACATTTCGAGAATGCCTCTACATAATGAAGAAATTCATCCAGGCATGCGAAGATAGGCATATGAATGCTACTTACAACAATGTATCCGACCGGCAGCCCAAGTGCCGATGTAGTTTGAAAGCAAGAGGTGAACGTAATGGTGTACAACCATCCAATCATCGCAAAAATAGACCGGCAACGACACCCATCAACCATCACTTTACGTGCCCGTACTCAAGTCCTGTTTGGTCACTGCTGACAATGCCCGATTTTGATGAAAGAACTGTTCCTGATAGAATCATCTCTGATGTTGTTGAGATCGAAGCTTGGATGTTAAGGTTGCTCAGCGTACCTGTTCCAGTTCCTGGCAAGACGAGAATCGAGCTCGATATTATGCCTCCATCACTCAAACAACCCCTTCTTTTCGCATTGCCTGACCATACACGACTTTCACTCATTGACTTTCCGCTTCACCTGCCCCTAGAACTACTTGGCGTGGAAACCTGTCTACAAGTACTAACGTGTATTTTATTGGAGCATAAGGTTGCATTGCAATCAAAGGACTACAACGCTCTATCTATGAGTGTCATGGCCTTCGTCACCATGATATACCCACTAGAGTATATGTTTCCTGTTATACCTCTCTTGCCATCATATATGAGTTCGGCCGAACAACTATTGCTGGCACCCACTCCGTACATCATTGGTTTTCCCCAAAGCTTCCTTAAATTCAGACCTAATTTTACACTACCAAACGATGTGTGGATTGTAGATCTAGACGCGAACAAAGTCAAGAAACCTCCGAATGTCGAGGACTTACCGCCTCTGCCGGATTATGAAGGAGACATACTCATACAAAATCTTCAAAAAATACTCGATTCGATGTCGCGAGGTGTAGACTCAGTTGTCCAAGATTCACTGCCTGGCATATCGTTAACATCAGAGTCAAGTAGTAGAAATTCCTTACAGTCAATGAGATCCAAGTTGAATTCTAAGTTAGCCAACAAAGATGGTCAGTCATCCATGCCATCCTCTCCATTTAAGAGGCGTTCATCGGTTGCAGCTGCTGGCCAATTGTTACAATTTGCGGCGAACAAGCTGAGCGGCTCAAATAATCTGATGAATCAAGATAGAGGCAATCGATCTTCACCATCATCTAGTAATAGGTCTTCAATAACTCCGATAGCGCCTACTGTAACCTCATATAACCCCATCACCGTTCTCGCTGGTAACGATCTAGATGCCGTCGATGTTGCAGTCCGTATCGCTATGGTTAATTTCTTCAACTCTCAGGAAGTACTGGCTAACTTCGTCGAGCACACTCGCACCATCAGACTCTACCCTAGGCCGGTTGTGTCCTTTCAAAAGAGCTCTTTCATACAATCACGTGCAAAAATATCACCATTTTTGATGAAGCTAGTCGACACCCAATCTGTCGAATATCTTGCAGAATGGGCGCTATGTCCCGACAATGTTGCATTCCAGCGCATACAAACCGGAGTTTATGATCCCGCCATCATCGGAGACAAACCTAAGTGGTATGAGAACCGCCTAGAGGTGATACGTTATCAAATACTTGATACTGAAAATAGGGACCTGTATGAAGAGATTGCAAATTTGATTAGAGACTCGAGCGGTCTTGGCAGTGGAGTAGCGAGCAGCACAAGCAAATTTAGTCATTATTACGATGATAGACTAGAAAGTGACGCGGAAGAACTGGATGAAAACAACAATGAAGCTGAGCAATTTGGAAGTGATAGTTATGGATCTTACGACATGAATCTGGGTGGCGATAATGCTAGCCAATCGTCAATCTTATCTTCACATATCACATCACCGACAGAGACACCGAACCGTTTAGAAAACCCGTTGATGCTGAATGATAAACAATCGATTGACAACAGAGCATTATCGCTCAATGATGCCATCAGCATTCAAATGCGTCAACTATCTCATTCCAGCTCTGATTTAAGTAACGACAGCTGGGATGCGGATGATAAAGGTCTTTTTACAATACCAGCGAACTACCAGCATGATATAGAACGCTATCCACCTATCCGCTGCGATATCGAAAAGCACTATCACCCTTGCAACAAATTAATTGGCTCATTGAATGAAGCAAGAAGAAGGCTCATTTCGAAGACAGTCAATTCATCTCAACCAGACATTACAGATGTTAGCACTGAACCTACAGAAGATAGAAAAGGCTCATTTGACTCATCTGCCACTGAAGACGATGACGAATCTATCAAGAATGTTCCGGACTCATCATCTTGTGACGAGTCAGTCACCGAAGAGTTCAATTACGATAAAATCCAGCAACAAAGAAACACTGAGACGCCAGAGGATGTAGATTTGGAGGAGGCGGCAGATAAAAGAATGTTCGAATCAGTTGATTCAGACACAATTATAGCTCAAGATTCTACTGTGGAAAATGATTCAGAAAAACCGGATGAGAGTAGCAACACTCTCGATGAGGAGCCCCATGATTGGACGGTACAACAATCTTCAGCGTCCAATCTTCGAAATACTGAGTCAGAAAAAACAACTGTAGGCTCGGATGTTGAATCAGAAAACAGAATCCTAACTTCACTTGAGCAGAAGGATGGATCAGAAGCTCCCGCAACACCTGTCGGACCCAACTCAAAACCGGATGCAGTTACTGCCATCTTGAATTCTCAGAAAATGCGAGTCACCAATGGTGTCGCTAAATTGATTGATCGCGCATCTTCAATCGGAGAATCCAAGTTTCTGAAACAAAACTCCCAATCCTCATCCTCGGGACCAGGACCATCACCGCTCCCAAGGAATCTGGGCGGTGAGCAGATGGGTGCATTTTTTGATAGGTTCTCCACAGAAGCCCGAGGGGCTGTCAAAGAAGCAAGAGCCGCAATTGACGCAGGTAAATTAGCACTCAAGACTACTGCTTTACCTGCTGCAGACGCCAGTCGCCAGAAATTGATGAAGAATCTTCAGAATCTTGGAGAGGGCTTCTTCGAAGATCGTAGAGATAGTGTTAATATCGAAAAGATTCAACAGGATGAGCTCCAAGAGCCGAAGCAACAATCTAACCCTATCTCAGACGCTGTCGATAGATCTCAGTGCATTGCACAAGATACTGCTAAGATGAATCAATCCAAGCCTGGAACAGATTTCAATGAGATAGCAGGTAGAGCTAATAGTGTCATCAGTGGATGGCTGGGTTCTAAAGCAACTGCTCTATCAAATAGGATGCGCGATAAAGCTAGACCATTTGGACCTTTCCCTTCGAGTAAGTATGCTAGAATAGCCTATCCTCCTCCTGAGTTTCCCTCGAACTCTACCTTTTTCTTTTAATCATACATACCTGACCTAACAACCCCTTTTAGTTGATGAAAATAATGCATGCACCATTGAGCCCCGACCCCGCATGACACCTCGTAGATCGAGTATTTTTGATCTCAGACGATCCTCTCTAGCATCCACGCAGCCGGCAAAACCCCTCTTAGGGATGTTGCGCAGCGCCCCTCTAAACTATACAATAGATGAGATTTTAGAAGCTGACCCAAGTGAATCTGAATTCTTTGTAGGTCAAAAATTAGTGCAGAAGACGAAGTTGATACGCCATTCAACAGCTTTGAACGAAGTGCCCGAAAAAGCTCAACCCATCAGAGCAACCCAGAGTGACACAGATAATCAGCAGTTTCTAAAGGAGACAATAGCTGTAGTTACTAAGGGTGAAGGCATAGGATGGCTCAAGTTCAATCGTCTCAAGAAACTAATGGAAGACGAGAGTTATAGGGATATCGTCTTGAGCCAGATCACGAAGAATTTTGAATCAAGAATACGACCTGACGATCGCATAAGTGATGTCCGGGTTCCGAAAGCAATCTGGCGTGGTCTACTCAAGGTGTGCCAGGCCATCATTTCCGGGCTGGAGCAGAGTTATATGCACAACAAACTCGTCGGCATGGCTAGTGTCTTTTCGTTACTAGAGATAGCACATACTCACTATTGGACTCAAGATCAGAGCGAGGTCCAACAGAAATCAGTCAAGGGCTCCCAAGAATGCTCAGAATCGAGCTCTAAATCAAACTCGACTCAATTTACTTCGATAGATGAATCTGTCGATTTAGAGGCGAGAGTGAGGCGAGGTAGCCGGATCGTCGAACTTCCTGCAGCTGAAGATAATTCTCTCGAGTCTTCTCAATCAATGAGCGAATCATCTCGGGTCGGGCACCTAAAAGAATCTGTGGAGACCGAGGGTCAACAGAGACAAGAGCTCTCAACTCAAGATGCGAACTTGAATCGCGATAGCGTAAGAACAAGTTTCAAACCACTTTGGGCTGCCAACAAACAAGGCCTACCTCAAATAAATGAGGCTACACTCTCGAGTGGGGTTACCCTCAACCCGCTGACAGAAGATCAAAGAGTCTATCTTTATGAAGGTCTTGTACAGAAAGATAGGAGTTCTCTATGGGACCAGATACAGTTTTGGGAAGAAGCATTCCTTGATGCTGTCTCACATGAAAGATGTCTTATAGGTATGGATCAAGGGCTGATGAGATGCTTTGAACGGTACAAATTACTCTACGATGTTGACAAAAAACGCTTAGAGCATGAGGAAGACCGCCTGCTCTCTACATTATTATACAACATGGTGGCCTTCATGTGCATGCTACAAGTCGATCAACATCTAATCAAACAGAAAATTCGTCGTTTACTTGGAAAGTGTCACATCGGCTTGGTAAACAGCGCAGAGATCAATCAACTTCTGGACAGAATAGAAACCTTAAGAGGCAACGACATAGATTTGAAACCGATGTCCAGCCGTCAGCAGAGACGTCAGACATTCACTTTGCACCAGGGAACAGATGCTAGCGGAGGGATAGTCTTCATGGAAGTGAGAGATGATGGGCTGGTTTTGAGAGGTCTTGACGGGGTTATAATAGAGAGATGGTGGTATGAGCGACTCATCAATATGACCTACAGTCCAAGGAACAAGGTCGTCTGCTTTTGGAGGAAGTCAGATGGTCAAACCATACTTAACAAGTACTACACAAAGAAATGCCAAGATTTATATCAATGTATCAAAGAGTCGATGCAAAGAGCTGCTTCGCGTCACGGAACTAACCGTGTGTGCTCCGAGCTTGGCGGGGAATTTCCTGTGCTAGATATCAAGTCAGGAGCAGGTGGAATACTTCAAGTTTGCATGGAGGGAGTTGGACTCTTGTTTGCCACTAGCAAATATTTTATTCGACTTGAGAACATACGTAAATGTTTCACACAGAAAGGAGGCACATTTGTTCTTGAAGAATACAATCCCAAGACGAGGCAGTTATCTCAAAATCATTATAAGTCACAGATGGCGGATCAAATTTGTTATGCGATATTGTGCGTTTTTTCATATGTCGCTGCTGGTCAGGGCAAGAATATACCAATTTCGTCAGTGCAGTGAAACAAAGACTAGCATACATAAGAGTCGGGTCATCATTTGTCTCGAGCAAGCAAACACGAAACAAGACTATGAATTACTGGTCGTGGCGCGTTCAGAATGGGTGCCCGGTTAGGGTAGGAAGATCAGGTGCAATACATGTAGATGACTGGGGAGGCAGTCACAGTGTTTCGTTATCACTATTTGTTTGTATTTTTACTGTAGTAAAGATTTACTGTAACTCTATAAAGGTTAGTTTGACTAGATTTGGTACTGAGGAAGAATATATTTAATAAGGATCGGGCGGAAGTCAGTTTAGGAAGATCGAATGTTCTGTCTGATGAAATCCAAAGGAGTTACCTCCTTGTCTGGTTCATTGGTGTATGAGTAGTTAGTGCTATAGCTTGTTTGCGTAGTTTGATCCACTTGTTTAAAGTAGACGGAAGTCCTCGAGTTTTCTGAATGGTTTTCATCCGCACACTGCGCGAGACAGCATCCAGAGCGAGTCGCTTCAGTGATTTAGGTTCGAGAGATATAACTACCACATCGCTGCAATACTCATCGATTTTTTCTGAGCAAGAGCCGCCTAAGATGATCACTTCGTTTTGTTTAGTTCGTGAGCCCGAGTGCCACAATCTGGGTCGCACAAGTTTGTGTGTGTGTTCGATTTGAGTCCAACGTCTATCTTGGACATTGAATATCCAACAATCATCGAGATTCTGATCATGTGAATCCACGCCACCAAACATGAGCATGTTGTCATCAGAGATTGGGGTTAGTGAGCAGAAGGATCTGCCCGTGGGCACACGCGAAGTTGACTGAGAGCAATTGATCGGCTGTGACAGAGTCTCGTGATCTTGATTATCGCTCGTCTCTCGAACTGATATTGGCTCAGCGGGCTCACTGGGCCAGATCGATGATTCGTTAACTGCGCTAACTCGGTCGAGATCTTGATTGTCTCCGTCAATTGATTGTGTCACTGCAACTCCTGGCACTGGCGCTCCTAGATTTGCTCGTTGTTGGTGCTGCGGTGTCTCGGCGTTCGCCTCGGGGAGAAGTCTGTTATCTGTTGAGCTGGTGACATTAGTCTGGCTCATTCTCAAACACTGGACGGTATCTGTATTATTCGAGGAAAGCGACCATCTCTCAAGCATGTGAGAGGGGTGGGGATACTCAAAGTCTTCGTCATCTTCATCATCACCTTCGGCATATTTCGAGAGTGCTTCATTGATTTCCGTATGCGCGGCAGGCCTCGAGGATGATGGCTGGAACAGATAGCTATTGGACTCTTCACTTTCTGGATCACGAATGGCCTCTTCCTCATCATCTTCAACACTAACATCGTGCATCTCCTCGACAATACGTCGATGGCTCTCATCTTCTGACTCTTGGTTGCCGACCTCTCTGGGAGCAGCGATTATAGCTGATTCTCCCCCGCTCGGATGTTGGCGCTCTGGAACTTCATCCACTTCCAACAGGTGTCGGATGGGCCGCGCCAGGTGCCCGTGACCAGGGTCTGTTGAGATCACTGCGATTTGCTGCCAGTCCAGGGTCTGCATGTCTAGCTTGTAGAGATCGTTGAGGCGCTCTTGACTGTCACGCCCACCGAACAGGTAGTATAAGTCACCCATTAGAGCTCCCGAGTGGGCCGCGCGCGCCGACGGACATTTGCCCGTATAGCGCGGCCAAGTCCAGGTGTCTGTGGCTGGTTCATATTGAACTAGCTGGTTATTCCAGCCGAACTTTGGCCACCGATGGTCGGGCGTCAGCTGAAGATCTCGTTGACAATCGAGCAGCTCGAGATAGTGCTCCACTTGAGACCAACCATAACCCCCGAATACGAATAGCCTCCCTTTGAACGACCAGGCGACATTCTTGTCTGACCGGATGGGTCGCGTGGGCATCGCACGCGCTTTTGCACCCAAATCAGACCACACAAAAGTGTCTAAATTGAGACAGTAGAGGCCATCCATCCAGTTGTCGTGTAAAGTGGAGTGTCCGCCGAAGATGTACATCTTCTGGCCAATAAGACAGCTGGAGCAGCTACTCAAGTGGGGAGGGCACTCACCTGAGCAGACGCGATGGCGCCAATAGCCTGTAAGAGTGTCGTAGATCCATATGGAGGTGTTCTTGTGAGCCAGATACGCGATACGATCGTTCGTACCGCCCCAAACGAACAGAAGATCGCCATTGAGATTGGCGCAGGTGTGACCCATCAGGTGCATCTCAGGATACTCCTGAACGCTCGTGATTTCGGTGCGCATGATGACTGTGGTGCGAGACCTTTCTTGAGCGTTTCACTCTTCCCTATATCCAGTCCAAGTTGTGTTTGGATGTTGGCTTTTGAAAGATTTGATTTATTGTTGTGAAGACGTCGGTAGAACAATTGATTCGGTGCGAAGTTGAATGACGTAATTTGGATTGTGTTCCAGAAGAGACATTAGGTAACATAAGTTGAATTTAAGACTGAGAGCTAACTGTTGAACTCTCTCTTTATCTCTCTGGAAATTAGTGAGCCTTAGCCGTCAACATTGATGTGTGATGTTTGTATGAGTGGAATTTCTGGGCAAATAATCCTCGGCAAACTTGCAGTGTCCGAGCCGAGTGGCACCGCAGATCACAGAGAAGTTGCCCTCTGTGATAAATGGCACTTCTCCTTTCTTTCTCTCTCGTCGGCGCGCGGATCAACTCCGATCTTGTGAGATTTACTCCAGATGTTTGCCCTCAACGCCGCCCTAGCTAGACGCCTATAGCGACACTGCACCACAGCAAAATCATCACCGCTGCCGGGCGATAGAGCAAACAAACGGAGGCGCGACCAAGGCAGAAGCGCGCGCCGGGTCGCGAGATGGCCCAGAGAATACGGAAGAGGATCGACTGGCTAAGCGGTGACGCTTTATGCAATCTACTGTCGCCTAGACTCGCGAGCACAACGGCCTTATCGGCCGCTCAACGAATCCGCGGGAGGAACAGATTACGTGAGAGTGAGTCGGTATATTTGCTCACTGCTGGCGCCTGTGAGGACAATCTGTGTGGTTTGCTCTTCTGCAAACCCTCTGGCTCTCTGCCTCTCTCAATCTCTAGCTCGTTGGTTAAAGCCCCACAGTGAGGGGAGGCGTAAGCGTTGCAGCTGGCGGAAGAATGTGCCGAGCGCTGAACAATACGAACGTAACGCGTTCAGCGGCGCCTCGATGGCGACAGTTGATACCGAAAAGGCGACGCGGGCTGGCGAAACGCCAGTGTGCCTCAAAGTAGTCCGCTCAGCAGCGAGCCGAGAGATTGTTGACTCTCGCTCAGCACATAATTCCATGAGACAGAGTAAAAGCTAGAGAGTAAATGAGTCAGTCAGTTTGTGAATGAGAGTGGGTAGGTCAGAATATGGCCGTTATGGGGGCGATCGCATGGCCGAGTATGCGCTCGCCCCGGGTCACACGGTTAAGATCAATGGGGCGCAGCGCGTGGGCGGATGCGTGTGGGCTGTCCAAAATGAGAGTCGGCGCCCCATAGGGTGATGCACATTTGGACGAGTCTAAGTCATGAAGCTCATCTTTAGTTTGAAACAAAACTAGAGACTCACTCATCCGAATATTCGGCAAGTATTTCGGCGCCTCTTTGTGGCGACAGTTCGAACTCTGAGGCGCGATCACATGCCAGTCGCCTCAATCCGGCAGGCCATATCTCTGCAGGAAGGAGAGTGTAGGCTGATTAGGGAACGAATGCGCGCGCGGCGCGCTGTCATCCAAGACAACGCACTGCGCGCGGCCGGGCGTTAATCTTGTTTATCGAGTTCGATGGGATCGGTCAGTGCGGTGCCAGATGTTCGACATTCTTCATCAAGTCTACCTGATCGCCCGAAGCTTAACCGTAGCTACCTCACGGTAGGCCGACATCGAGCTCGAGCTCGAGCTTGAAGAGAAAGAAATCTGTTTCCAACGGCTGAGTGCGCTGCACTCATAGATCACTCACGCAAATATACAGAAACACAACTGGCCATGTTTACGCCCGCCGCTGTTGCGATCGTCAATCGAGCAAATTGTCCCCATCTCATTAGGACCTGTCTCGACGATGAAGACAGGGAGGAGGCCATCAAGATGACTTACCTGCTACATGCCAGTCTGGACATCGTCGAGGAGAAGCTGGAGCAGCCGTCTTCGCGTGACAACTTCCTCGGCGTCCTCCACCAGTGCGAACAATACAAAATCTACGGCCATGTGTCTACCACAAAAGTCAAGGTGCTGCTCATGCTAAGTCTCAAGATAAACTACGGTCTTATGCCGCGCGAGAGCGACATTCGCCAGATGCTCAAGAACATTCATCGGGCTTACATCGACGCCACCGCCATGAATCCCTTCTACAAGCCCAGCGAGGCCGTGCAATCCAAGCGACTCGAAGGTTACCTCGACACCATATTCACGCCCGCTCAGCCCCCAGTGAATCCGACCATCGGCACCGAGGTGATCGGTTCATCCAATCAGAGAACGCCAACGCCCAGCGGCTGTCCGACCGTTCCAAATGCGACATTAACCATTTAGACGACACTGAGATAGTTGTCAATGCGATACTCTTCCACTGTGATACTAGAGCGCCCAGTCACATTTGTTTCCGTCCAAGTCGACCTACCCGAGGAAACTGGATAAAAGTTTTTTGTACCACGTGGCTCACAAGCTCGCCAATCGTTATGTGTTCAGCCTTGCATAAGCTGGACTTGAGCTAGTCTACGGGTCGATCAAGAGTGTCTAGTCCGCTTGATAATGTGATAAGAGGAGGTGCACGCGTCATTGATTGCATCCACAGGAGTTTGTATAACGTTTGTCCGCGGCTTGCAACGATGATGCCGATAATACCGCGCGGCGCGCATATAATGAGCAACAATTGTATAATCACTATGATGAGAAACGGGAGTAGGCATGCCTAGCGTCTGTCTTGGTCGCCGCAAAGGATAATTCCGTGGCCACCGCGCATTCCATTACCCTTACCACGGTCGTGGCGACATTCCGACGCCTTGCCCGAAGCTTTAGCTTCTGCGGCGCCACAAGCACCGACGCACATACAATGCGCTAATCTACCCCTCCATGTCAACTGATTAGAAGCTGCACCACGACACGATGCATAATGAGTACAAGTCGGCAGATTTCGTCCAAATTCAGTGGCTCTCCCATAAACTAGCCTTTCATGGCTATGTTTACATTATTGGATTAGGAGTTCGCTCACTCTCTGATCTGTTCGCAATTCAATTTGCGCTACTCGCTAAGCTGGTGAATGAATAAAATCACGACCGCTGGTAGGAGTGGTTGACTGCTCTTCACAATCGACCTTTCCGGCACACTTTGAAGCTCAGTCTCGACCAGATGCACTCTGGCGATCTTATCTTCGCAGACGACCTCATCTCCATGGCCTGTAAATTAATACTGCTCTATTCTTCGCCAATCTTTAGGCGGTCGGACGGCCTACTGAGTTCAATCTTTTCGATTGGAAAGAACGAGAGTGTCTCCAAGTTAGACGCCACCACTCTCACTCTCAGTTGTCCACCTGCAGCGAGCGGGCTTGGTCCATTCGCGCAACAGTTCCGACCAAATGTTTCATCAACTCCTAGTCAACTCCTCAGGTGTGATTGCCGAGAATCTCTGACACAACTCACAATGTATCTCAATCCAACGGTGGTACTGTTCTGTCTATCTATTATCGATTGGCGAGCAAGCTGCTTGCACATCTGGAGTGCGCCCTTCTCGGAGCAGATTGTCGTGGGCAGGCCCCTGTATGACGATGGAGAGTGGGGGGAAGTGAGTAAGATGGTCACCATCGATCAAGATGGGGACATGCGAGGAGTGATGCGTGTGAGTAAGAAGCAAAACCAAACTCCTTTCTCGAGGACGCCAAACTCGCCGAAACTCCTTGTAGGTCCGCCGAAGAATACGCATCGACGAGGTGACGAAGGTGTTCAAGGTGACAATCAACAGACTCGAGTGACCATCGAAACAAGAATCCCACTCGCCATCGGCGACAACTCTGTGGCGGACTTTCTGGCCAACGTCGACGATGAGCAAAAATCACAGCCTCGAAACAGGCGCTTCGATGTAGATAGAGCGTCGCAGGAGTCAGAGCGCTCGCTCGATGTGACCACTGGCTCCTTATCTATGCGCAGCGAACTCAGTTCTAGGACACGCAATGCCATGGTCGAATCTCGGCCGAACCAATCGCCCGGGAAGTCGGTGTTGGATTTTGCGATCAACTCCAAGCTGTCACCATCAGCCGAAGAGCCGACAATCGAAGGTTAGTACTAGGTCTTAGTTAGCGAGTATTAGCTTCACTAGGGCACCTACAGGTGTCGCCCCGTTGTCGCCAACCTGACAGACAGCGACCTGATCTTAACTAATCTCCAACGTTACGCAGATATTCGCTGCAATCGCACGGCGCTCGAGGCTGTTGTGATGCTGCCACAATCGTTCGTCATAGCTCCCGAATTCAATGATCTCAGCATAGCCGACACGAGAGGTGACCACTCGCACCAATACTGCAGTGTTAGTCCGGTCCGATATCGGCTGAATCCCACGTTCCGCGTGGTTGCGAGCGACTTGTCGATCTGCGGCATAAAGATCGCAAGAAAGCAATCGAGACTCAACTCGAAGAACGCAACTGAAAAACAGTGGCTCCTTGACGACGCACAGGCTGACGACGACTTCCGGCGCAGACGGCGGCGGAAGGCGCACATGTGGCCCGAGGATCGGCTCTTGGCAGGCGCCTATGAGTCCGAGGAGATGTTGCTGTTGCTGAACCTGAGGTTCCCTGTGATCAAGTCACTGCGCACCGACGAGGATACTTATGCGACTCTTGTGTGCGCGCTAGAAGGTGAGAGCCCCCAGAGGTCCGGCCGCGAGGACGCGGTTGCAGATGGTCTGAAGCTCGCGGATAACGTCTTGTTGCCCAGGCAGATGATCACCGACAGAGACCAGAATCAGGCCGCAAACGCAAGTCACCTCGACAGGGGTCCATCAGGCAAGGGTGCGAACAAGGAGTCGCGAGCCAGTGCTTATGATAAGAAGAATGAAGATAAGAACTCGAACGAGAGACGAGAAGATGAGGGGGAGGACGAGGAGGAGGACGAGAAGGAACGACAGGCTCGGTCCCAGTCGCAGACGCAGTTGATTAGTCTTGCACGCGACAAACAAATGTCGCCCACCTCGTGGATGATGGCCGAAGAGTCGCGGGAGTCACAGAAGTCGACAGCCACAACTACACCGCCGCCCCCAACGCCGACTAATATGTTGGTGGTCGAGTATCAGGTAGACAGCAGCGACGAGTTCGGCGTGGCGACGAGCACAGAGACGAGCGGCGGCGTTGGTATGGCCAGAAGCGGTGGCGTAATCGAGCCAACGACGACGACGACGACGACGACGACGACGACGATGATTAGCGTACCTGTTCATGAGCCTCGTGATGGCAGTGCTGCCTGGCCGGCGACGCAGGCTAAATGTCGCGCTGATTGTCATTTGCGCCACGACCATGTGAAGAACGGAACTCGGGCGCGCACTGGAGAGAGAGACGAGACGGCGCCGACTCTGGTGTCGTCGTTGGCCTGGAGAGAGGTATCAGCTAGGCCAGTCTCTGGGCCTGGCGAGCATGCGCGAGCTGCAGAGAGCGCTGTGGCGCCAGTGGCGGCGCGGACGGCGCCCGCCCTCAACTCGACGGGCTTCGAGGCACGGGACGAAAGCGGGGAGGAGTCTGCGCCACAAGTGGCGCTCGTGCGCCCAGAGCAACGATGGAGCCACGGGCCAGCTATGGCGCGGCTCGTCGGTCATGTGACAGCGGCGCTGACGACGGGCTCGCCAACGGCCCACGAGCTTGCCAGCAGTTCGTCAATGTCAATGTCGAGGCCGAGCCGATTGGCGTCGTCGTGGGGCGCGACTCCGGGAAAGACAATGACAGCGGCGCTGATGACGAGCGTGCCAGTGGAGTCGAGGATGAATAGCAGTGCGCATGACGATCAAGAAGGCCGCGTGATCGGCGATAACGGAGGACGCGCGCGGCTAAGGCCTCTTGGTGACGACACTGCGTTGCTTGTTCGTCATGGTGATGATAGTGAGTCGATCTCGCCGGCCTCGTCCCAGTCAGGAGGCCTGGCCAGCAGGGCAACAGAAACATCGGCGGCAACAGCCACGTCGAGATCACGACCCACATCGAAAACAACCTCCACGGCGGCCGCCACCACGACCACGATAACAACAAGTCCGGGCCATTCTCGGACGCCGGCACGCGGCCGTGTGCTGGAGCTGGCCGAGCGCGACAACAACTTTGGCCTCTCGCTCATGGCCTTTGCAGGTGCGCTCCTCATTCTGCTCCTCATTCTCACTATTCTCTTCGACCAGAACCTCTTGCTGGTCCTGTGAACTAAACTCGCTCAAAGAACTGGACCGGGCCCACGGGGGCTGCAGGTGCGCCAGTGCGAACTGGGCCGCAGTGCACCCCAAATGCGTAGATTTGCCTTGCAGTTGTTGTTGTTGTTGTTGTTGTTATTGTTGTTGTTGTTGTTGTTGTCGTTGTTTGCGGTGTGGTTGTCGGTGTTTGCAGACTTGAGAGTGGCCGGTTGATCTTTGCAAGATCGCAGTTGGCGCGAACTGGCGTCGAGCTCGAGAGCAGAGGCGGAGAAGTTGACGAAGACGCGCGGCCTTCTCCTTGGAGACGACGACGACGACGACCAAGTCTGCGGGCTCAACGAGCCGACTGGCTTGGCGCAACGACTGAAATTAGAGCGCAAAAAACTCGAGCGTCTCGACGTCGCGACTGCGTGCCCGCGGCAAATCAGCAACTGCGACTGCCGAGACGACGGGAGAGACTCTGACGCCGAGGCTTATGCTCGAGTCGGCGACGTTATGGCGGCGCCAGCCAGACACACATGGCGCCCCCACCCCTCCGACTGCAGTCCCCTCGTCGACCGCCCGTCGGCGCCTGTACCCACACGCGTGCCCGCAAGAGTGCGCGCTCAAGATCGGCCGCTCTGTGCCTCCACTGTTCACCTGTGTCGGCCAGGCGAAGCGGCGCAGTGGCTTCTTCGCGCCGTCGCGGTCTCGCTTGTTGAATCTTGGCCGCTGTTGTTGTAGCCGCCCGCTCGGCGCCCTCAGTCATGGTCGCTGGGATCGGCCTGGCTGCGCGCGGCCAGTCCACGGCCGAATTGGCGCGCGCCAACGAGCTCGCCGGGGGCAAGCCGTTCGGCGTGGCGGCGGCCGCGGCGGCGGCGGCGGCGGCGGCGTCGCTTGAGTCGAGCTCGTGAGGATGTAGTCGTAACAATAATTTCCCACTGGCCGTGAGCCGAAATGACGACGACCACGACCACGACGACGACGACGACCACTCTTGAGCTTCGGTGTTGGTTGTGATGTTCGCGACGGTGTTCATGTTTGTTGTCTTCGTGTGCACTCGCGGGCAGCCGAAGAAGTCGTCCGGCAGAGCTCATTTCATCGCAAAGAGCGCGCCGCGCGAACTCGAGGATGCGCCTCGCGAGCTCGAGGCCGACCTGAGTTGCGTCAGCCGCCAGCACTGGCTCGGCCGCTCTGCTGCAGCCTTCACGCCGAGCTAGCGATGGCGTCGGCAGCGATTGCACAAAGCCGCCAGCGCCGCCACTCGTCGGCACCTCGCCCGGTGAGTGGCAAACTCATCCAATTACCAGGGCTCGCCGGCCTGCAACTCGAGCCAGAGCGCGCCACTTAACCCGAGCGTATGCATGAGACTCGGGCAAGTCGCGGCGACGGAGGCAACTCGAGCCACGGCCGAGCTCCAGCCCGAGGGTGCCAAAAATTATCACCCACCGGCCGAGTGGTGAGCGCGCGAGTTGCTCGTCCGAGTTGGCGTCTCGGCGGCTAATGAGCAGCCGACTCGGGCGCCTCGTGTCTCTGTTGTGGTTGTGGCAGTAGTAGCAGTCGTCGTGGTTGTCCTCGTCGTCCTTGTTATCTTGGTCTCGGAGGTGGCCACTTGTTGTGCAGTGAGTGGCAGCTCGCTTGGCTGATTGTCGCGTTCGTGAGTGAGCGCCGAGCTGATTCGTCGTGATGTCCGTCATCGAACGGGCTCGTTGTCGTGGCCACCCAGTTGCGGACCTCCAGTGAATTGACGCGGCTGGCGAGCGAGCTCTTTCTCTACTCACTGGTCATCTATCGCCGCGCGCTCACAGCGACCAAGATGTATGGCGCTCTGAGGGCCAGAGCGGCGCTTATCGAGCGCCGATGACAACAACAACGACAACATCATGATCATCAACAAAGAGTAAGAAACAACAAGAATCGCGACAACGATAACGAGAGCGAAAAAGGAAAGGGACGCGAGAGCGCCGTCGAGTGGCGGCCGCCCAAGACGCGGCGTTCCAAACATCTCGGTCGACGAGTTGGTGCGGCTCTGAGGCCCGTGAGCGCAACTCTTGGGCGCGGTCTACGGCGCCACTGGCCCGCGAACGATGACAACAACGACGACGATTGAGTGCCGCCAAGTCGGCGACGAGGCCCATGAGTTTGTGTGGCGCGGCCGGCGTTGTGTCGCCGAAGTCGCAACTCAGAGTTCGTGCGACTGCGTGGGCGCGCTCCAAGCGGATCGCTTTTTTGTCCGCCGTCCGCCTCGCCAAGGCTCAGCGACGGCGTCGAGCGCGCCGCCGGGCTCGCATTCATTTGCGAGCCCGGGGGCCGGCGGGATGCCCCGCGCTACGACCGACTCACTGCGCTCAATCATGAAGCGACTCATGCGGGCTCGCGCTGGTGCCGTGGCGCTCGCCTCGGGGCCGTCGAGCTTGCCAGAGGGTTCCGGCGGCTATTTGTTTCGCGCTCGCTCCCCATGCCGCTCGTGCGCATGTGGAGAGACGCTTGCGCTAGCACCCAAGCCTGAATATGGCGCAAGCTGTCAGCCAGTAAGCTTGGCGCCGGCGTGTGGCGCGTTGCACGAATAGAACCGTCGAGAAGCGGTGGGGGCCGGGCCGAGGCTCGCTCGAGCGCAGCAGCTGGCGAGTTCATGGTTCACATCGCCTCGATCCAACGGCGGATGTCGGCGAGCGAAATACTGCGTGTCCGAGCGGTTGAGCGTGCGCGCGGGCAGATTGGCGGACGAGGCGCCGAACGGGATCCATCGAGTCCTCGACTGGTCGCCCGTGCTGACTGATGGCTGCCAGACACGTCAGCTCGGCGGCGGCGGCGCCGGCGCCGGCGCCGGCCAAGTCCGCCCGCGCGCGAGCGGCTCGCCGTCCGCGAAGGAGACGCCTCCATCTGGCGGGCGGGCCGCGCGTGTGGCGCCACTCAGTCGGCGTCTGTGCGGCCGGGAAAGTCGTCTGTCACCTGGCGCGCTCGTGGTCGTGGGCGCCGGTGCAGGTGATCTGCGAGCACGGGGCCGCCAGCCAGCCGAACCAAATTAGACGGCGCCGCTCAGGTGCATGCGAGTGGCTTGGCGGCCATGTCATTTAGCGAGCACGACGCTCGCCTAATAGCTGATGTTGTTGTTGTTGTTGTTATGTTGTGTTGTTTTGGACTCGTCTCGGCTCGGCGATAACGACGAAGATGAGACTTCTTTGCGGCGCCGCTTCGAGTTACCGAATCGACCCGCCCGCCTGAGAGTCGAGTGGGCTCGCTCGGGACTCCTCTGAGGCGGCGACGAATTGTTATTGCCATTCGCCTACCTAAGCACTTCAGCTGCCTTCGCGACGGACGCAAAGACGGAAAGGGAGCGAGAGACAGACAGAGAGAGCTGCAGAGGAGGACGAGTGGGAATATCCCAACGCTCCAGTCGTCCTGCTGAATTTGCTCTCCCTCGCGCTCGCTCTAATGATGTGCTCGTCTGTTTGAGTGCTTGGATCTGATTGTATGAGTGAAAGTCGCCCGCACCGCCGCCAACGTCGACGACAACGTCGACGACAATATGGCAACTCACTTTGGATGTACCTCGGACGTGCACACGCCCACCTGGAACTCGAGCGGCCCGCCTCGACTGGCGACCAGTGGCGCTCGCTCGGCCAGCTCGCCGCTTCCGAGCGAGCGAGCCATTCAGACGCCAGGTCGTCGTCATCGCGGTCGTCATCTTCGTGCGTGTTTGTGTCTGAGCCTTTGCCCGTGCGGCCGACTTTATCTCGTGCTCGCTGCTGCCCGCGCGTCTCTCTGTTGTTTGGCGGAATTTTCAGCCACCAGTGCGAGCATTCGTTGCAGCAGTGGTGGCGCCAGCGGCAAAGCGGCGACGACGACGACGACAACGACGGCGACGACGACGAGCTGGCGCCTGGACCGATTGCGCCTTCGTTCAGTCCGACTGTTGGCGGCCGCGGCGTGGACGGCGCGCGCTCTCATTTGGTCTGCCTGTGTGAGTGTGTGTGAGTGTGTGTGTGTGTTTGTGTTGTCCGCTCAGCGCGGGCAGCCGGTGAGCGAGCGCCAACTCATAGGGAAGGCTCCCAAAAGCGCGCTCCACAGCTCGGCTCGGCTCCACTATCCCTACGCATTCTAGCCGAAACACACGCACACACAAGCGCACATAGGCGAGCGCGCACAAACAGCGCCGGCCACAAATGCACCGAAGCGCTCGCGAGTTGCGAGCTTCCGTACATAAGCGCACAGCAACGCCGCTGCTGGCAATCCGCACACACACACACACACACCCAGAATGTGTTCGTCATCAGCTCCTCTGGCCTCGGCGTGCGGGCTGAGTTTGCTTCTTCGCGCCCTGTTGGCGGTCGGCCTGGCGGCTGTCCGTCCGGCCGCGTACATTCGGTCGACGGGCGAGCGCCGAGCGGAGGGACGACGGCAGCGGGCCGCACTTTTATGTGCAATCCACACACTCGGCGCTCGCACGTACACAAACACCCACACAGAGCAGAGCGTTTCCTTGGTTATTCGTTTCGTCGCGTTGCTGAGACGCGTGCGCTCAACGGGCGGGCGAGGCTGGGCGTTGCTGCGCACTATTTGACGCAATTCCGTACATAAACGCCAGCCAGAACTCAGTCGAGGCGCTTGTGTTGCGCTCGGCTGGCGCTTGTGTGCTGGCGTGTGTTTGTGTGCAAAAATACAGCGCAAACTTGGCGAGAGAACAGAAATTTGGCCAGAGCGACCGAGCGACCGAGCGACCGAATGAGCGGGGCGGTCGAGATGGAGAGCGAAAATTAAGAGACGACGACCACGACCACGACGACAACCACGACCAAGACCTAAACGCCAACGACCAAGTCCATCGAGAGATGAGATACAGTTCGAGGCTGAATCTTTTTCTCAAGCTTCAAGCAACGTCAAGCCCCAACACACAACTCAATTCACAAGTACACATTCTCTCTCTCTCTCTCTCTCTGTCTCTCTCACTCGCCCTCTCAGTCGCTCTCTCCTACTTTGCTCACTTCAACAATACTGAGGATAGTAATAGTAATAGTAATAGTAAGCGCCACAAGATTAACACTCGGGCGATCCAACAAGACCAATATCATGAAGACAAATGAACCGATAAATTGAAGAAGCTGCGAACAACTCAACGCTCGCGCTCTCTCCTCGCCAACGACACGATGAGGCGACAAGTCAACGACTATCGCGATCACCACCATCCCGCTGGTGGTGGCCGTGATGCTCATCACCACCACCCCGCCCATCATGGCCACCATCATGGGCCTCCGGATGCACTCGGACACGGCGGCTCGGGAATCGGTGTGGGTGGCGGTGCTGGTTCAGGAACATCACAGAGTCCAATCTCATCGCTCCACCATCATCACCATAGCCATCACCAGCAACCACATCATACACATCACAGGCAAAACAATTCACATTTCCACCACCCCATTCATCACAGATCCTCATCGTCGTCACAATTGCAACACCTACGCCCGAATCAGAATACTAACCCCAACAATCGGCACAGGAGCCGCACCTCATCGCTGTCCATGGCCGGCGGTTTAGACCCATCTTCAATGCAAGGCCTTCCACCACCGCCACCACCGCCACCGCCTTCGAGCACATCCAACACATCCCAATTGGACGCGAGAATCAGTGAAATGAACCTCGGCTTCTCAATGGGCGGCAGTGCAAAATCATCCCGAGACAGGTTGTCATCTCCTATATTAGCACCAACCCACCATAACCACCACCACCACCATCAACCGCCGCCGCAGCAACAACAGCAGCAACATCTTACAAGCAACTCCTCCCCAAATCAACACCACTCTCATCATCAACACCATCATAGGCGTCCATACATTGGCGGATCCAGCGCTAGCAGTGGCAGCAGCAGTGGTAGCATTGGTAGCGCCGGACTGATCGGTAACAATACCGGCACCAGTGGAATCGGGCTCAACAGTGGTAATGTTTCGGGCTTGCATGGTATGATCAACAATAACAATAATTCTAGTGGAAACTCATCATCGGCCCAAACATCTCCATCACACTCTAGCGCAGTGCTGAGTAGACTGGAGCGTAAGAAACGCCTACTGGCCTGTATTGATGGTGGAACAGTGCCGGCAGAAGATAATATTCATTCTGGCGGTTCTAGTGATAGAAACTCTGGTAGCAGTGGTTGTGGTACTATGAATACAAACACAAGTTCAACATCTCGCACGCACCTCCCTAATAACCCACCGATACCTCAATACGTCTCCCAAAATGGAATCAGCGAGCTGAGTTCACATAATCTGTTGTCAAAACATCAACAACAATCCCATCACCACAACCTGCCTCATTCCTCACCACACCATCGTCATTCAACGTCCTCTCTGCCATCTACTCACCTACACCACCAGTTATCCCATCACAATCATGCCAGCGCCCACTCACATCACAACTCCTCATCTAGCGGAGCTTTAATCGGCGGCAACAGCAACCAAATCTCAAAGACAACCTCCCTACCAAATGGGCAGCAATCACCTAGAACCCTATCTAATCACCTCTCCATGTCGCACCAATCGAAGAACTCTTCTTCGTCAGCATTCTCGTCTGGTTCTCCCTTGACGACTAATCACATGGTTAACAGTAATATCATCAACAACAATAATAATACTGAAACTGTTAGTAAGCTACCAATCAGCACAAATGATCTCAACAGAAGAATTACCTATTTGCCTCAAAAGACGAACAGTACCAACATGAATGATGAGAGTGGTGGCATTTGCATCAAAAAAGAATCCTTGCAAGCGTCAACCAACACACCCTCGCCGCTGTCAACTCCGTACGCTGCCCATAGGACAAATAGCGTCAGTAGTCTCGGTAACTGCGGCACAATCAATCAGACAAATTCGAGTACATCTGGTTCCAACATTGGTACAAGTGATAAACCAAAGAAGACCTCATCATCCTATCTGTTACCAAATAGTATATACAACAAAGCGGGACCTGGACAAAAGTCTTCTGCCCTGTCTAGTTATACTCAAATCATCGGCAAGGGTGAAGACTCTCGAATTATCGATATCGGATCTCAACCCATCAACGTAGATGCTTCCGATCCGAGATTGATGAAAATTCAGGAGCGCGTAGGTTGTGTTCTGACGACAATAACCAACAATGAAGACTTCCTGATCACCACCAAGATCCATTCTTCGCTCGATGACCAGATCACTCTTGATTCAGTTACGTCGTCTGAATTGACAAAGGTTAGAAAACTTAAAAACCCCACAGCTAGTCTGGCTGACTCAACAACCCATAAAATCGACGACCACAGCTCAAGCGAAGTCTCATCATCTAGTGATGCTGATATGACCAAGTTGCTGCAACCAGCCAATCGATCTGCAAGTACAACAACGACCACTAATGTAGTTTCGAAGAAATCTGTGATGAATTTACCTCTACCCAAGTTTGCCTGTAACAACCAAGCAGGCGAATCAACGATAATCAAGAAACCAACTCCAGATCGAGAATTGACAACGGTTAGCTCATCTAATAAGCTGCTTCTGAACAAAACGCCACTGATATCACTGTCAACAACTCGTAGTCATCTTTCGCCATCATCCTTGGTAGCCTTCTCTTCGGGTAGCACACAGGCACCTGCGACAGCACCCCCTATGGTGGACTATAGCAAATTCAACATTCGGAAGAAAAACCCATCCACCTCAATATCTAGTTTAGATCACGCCTCGCCGATCAATGCTCCATCAGCAAGCACCAGCTCTGATGACGAGAAAACTTCACCCTCCCGGATAGAAATGGATTCTAGTCACCATAGTCTTCACGATCTTGAAGAGCAAACATTGCCCGAAAAGAGCATCTCACTCGACAAGAGCCCACATTTTGAAAAGGTAATGACACCCCCAATAATTGAGAGAAAACTATCAATTGATAGCACTGATCGAGAGTCATTGAAATCTCCAGACATTGTGAAAGTGCCAGAAAAGATCGAGCCGCAAAATGTGATCAGGAGACGTATCAGCGCTGACGAAAGACCATTTAAGCGTTCAGGCTCGACATCTCCTCTCAAGGAATCTAGAGAGAGAGCATTGATACCAGAACCGATCCAGCGGCAAGTAAGCGTTCCTGAGTCCAAACCAAAAGTCAGTCTTAAAGAGGTCAACAAAAGTATCGATAAGCCATTCAGCAAAAAAGAAGTCAAAGGTTCCCAGGATCTTAGTGCATCAAAGCCTGCTAAAGTGAGGCCCGAAAAGATCTCGAAACTAGAAAAGAATGTTGCGGCAAATAGCCTGAATGATGCTTGTTCGGAGAAGAAACCGAAACCGGAGAAGAAAGCAACTAGTGTTGCCCGTTCGCGTAAGGACTTGAGCAAATTAGCGAACAAGAGGGGCAGGAATGACACCAGCGATGATTCAACTCACTCCTCTGCGAGCTCGCGAGCATCTTCAGCCTCATCTACCGAATCTCGAAAAGATCAGGACCCCCCGAAAGCAATGTCGAGAGACAGCTCCGGCAGTAAGACACCATCGATTGCCTCCTCGACTCTAGGCTCCTTGTTTGGCTCTCGAACTCCTTCGCCTGGTTCTCGAGCACGTTCTCCATCGTCTAGTACCTCCTCACACTCCTCTTCTCCAGCTTCCTCAGTCAAATTATCACCTAAAAGAACCAAATCAAAAGACATCAAATTTGCTCGCAAGTCGAAGAAAAAGGAAACAGACGCTAGTAAAAGTCGAAAGAAGATTGATCAAGCATCTTTAGATAGAGCTCAATCAAAAATCAGAAGTAAGCTCACTGCTAAAAAGAAAAATACGAATGACAAAACTTCTGGGAAACTTAAGAATACATCCAAGCGTGGTTCTACTCAGAATAAGAGTAAGTCAAGCGTCAAGAGTAGAGAAAAAAGTAAGCAAAAGAAGTCCAGCTTCTTTGAGGACTTTTACAACGAGCCTACATACCTATCAATGTACGACAAGGTCAAGGCCAGATCAAGTGGGAATCAGTCGAACAAGCCAACCACCAGTGTTGCATCCACAAGTCTGGCGTCTATCAAGGACGTTTCATCCGATGATCTGTTAACCAAGAAACCTTCGAAGGAAACGCATGCTAAAGACTCTCACTCAAAAGATCATCCATCTAAAGGGTCACATCGAAAAGGATCGTCCTCAAAAGAGCCTCAGAGCAAGGATGCTTTGAAGTCTGGAAAGAAGAATGTAAAACCAAAAGTTCCGCTCAAAGTGCGCACCAAAAAGCGCATATCCAAGACAACTAGTATCCAGAAGGACTCAGATTCTGACTCAGATTTTCATCAGGAGAATTTGTCGGATGATGCTCGTCGCACCACCGATCAAGTCACCAGGCGCCCAGTTAAAACGAAACCTCAAGCTGGAGATAATAAGAAACCAAGAAAGAAAATCGAGAGAAAATTCGTGGCTAAGGACTTCGAGTTGCGAGCCAGTGATATCAAGAGCAGACTTCCCTCATCAAGTTCTTCATCGTCCTCATCTTCATCATCATCATCGTCGTCGTCCATGTCTTCTGCCTCGTCTTCATCATCTTCATCTGAAGAGGATGAGGATGCAGAATTGACTGCTATCGTAGCAGAAACAGCCGGGCGTATTGGAGATGAGATCAACGTCATCGAGGCAGCCAACTCACCACAACTTTCTCCTCCTCCATCTCCCGGTGGGATAGAGACAAGCTTTCTTATATCAGAAGATCAGAAACCATCAAGCATGGATGAATTAATAGCAAAGTCCTCTGAGTCTTGGTCTCATCTTGTTAGTCAACCTCTCCACATCAATCTACCACAGTTAACATCAAATGTTGTGACCAACACACCAAGTCCAAGGAAGTCTGGAACATCCGAACTGATTTTGTCATCACCTAGTGTCTGCTCCAAGAGTGTCGCCCCAACACCGGAATGTAGTCCCGAAGCCAAACAAGCTGCAGCTATGACTCCGAGTGTGTCAAATCTTGACTCAAGGTGCGAAACAGAACAAGCTATATCGACATTACTTATGGAAATGGACACAGATTCTACAAGCGAGCAACTCAGTGCAGAGCTACTCATTGAAGTCGATACCAGGACCAACATGTCCAACCAATCATTATCTCCCAAGAAGTCACCCACTAAGATTTCAACACCTCCACCTGCAACACCATCACCTCCCATCATGGTCAGTCAGAAACAATCCATGTCACCCTTGAATTTGCCTGGAGGTCTTCTTGACAAAGTTGCCAAACCTAGCAGTAAACCTATTCTCGCAGTGAAGTGTCCAGTCACACCACCTATAGAGCAAACTGCCTCCTCAGTGGAGATCGACAGAAGCATTACAGGCGATCGTCACAAGACCCGTACACCCTCGCCTGTGAAACGCGATTTTGATGTAATCAAGACATTGGCTGATAAGAGTGAGGCAGACTCGAAACCAGCGACACCTGAGTTGCCACCATTGCAGCCAATCTCTATACCATCTCCCTCTCAACAAACTCCCCATAATGCACCAAGCCATTGCAAAGAGAGCTCCTCAAAGATCCTGAATGACCCTCAACAATCCCATAACAAGCTTGTTTGTGAGACCATGCCGGGTAAACACGCTCTTCGAGACGAGATATCACCATCGATTGATGACATTCGACCAGACGTCAAGCGAGCTAAACGAAATCGTAAAAAATCGCAACAAACAAATCTCAATAACCCCACCAACATCGACGTCAGCCTCCAAAAGCTCCCAGCCGGTCAGCAACCCAAGATGTCACCATATGATATTTTTGAGTTTAGAGATTCGGACGATGAAGAATCCTCTGGCAAGACAGCTCCTGAAGAAGCCAATATTCACTCCAGAACACCTGATATTGCTGCAAATACTGGACCTTCAGTGAACACTACCTTATCCATCGCTTCTCCAACAGGCAAATGTGTAACTCCACCAATATCTTCTAACTTGTTGCAAACAGTTCCTATTCAGACAGCGTCTGTCCCCCCGGCATCACCGTCTCCAAAGTTGCCTTTAAATCTTGCTCAAACTCTGGATGCTGCGAAGCGCAGTCCACCACAACATGCAGTTTCGCCAAGTGGTTCCTCTAACGAAAACAAAGATCCATCACCGAAACTACGTCAGATCGAGCAATCCGATCTACCTCAAGACATTTCGACTACTCCTCTACAGGTGGAACAGCTCAAGGCTGATTTACTAAAGACCATATCAGAAGCCAAGCTCGAGCCAGTTGAAGATAGTCCTGGTTCTCTGGATTCAAATCAGCGACAACGTGAACGCGAATATGTCACTGAACTAAATCAAGATGGCAAACTATCGTTGACTATCAGAAAGGCCTGTAATCAAGCCAAGGAGTTGGCTATAGACTCACGTCCTGTTACAAAACAAAGTGGTTCATCTTCTAATGAACCATCAACTATGATTGAATCTGAAGACGGCTCTTCTGCCATCAGCACTGATACTACTTGTGAGGTAAACAAACCGGCGACACCGCAGCCTTGCACCACTGCAAACATCAAGCCTACTAGAAGGTCAGCAAGGCTTATGCAAACCACCAAGAAAGAATCAACAAGTGATGAACAAATAGTTGGCAAGGATCTATCGACCTCTGCTCAGCAGCAAGTGGTTGCATCTAAAGCACAACTCAGTCAGAAACCTGAAAAAGAAAAAGTCATGGTTGCAAACGCAGAGAACTTATCTTTACCACTTGAAAACACTAAAGAAACTAAGGAGCAGAGCTCTGTTCTACCTCAACAGAGCACTAGCAATGGCGACTTGGTAGAGCCGCCCATCAAAACTAGGCGTTACACTCGCGGCAAGAAAGTTAGTAACAAGCAGCAGCAGCAACAACAACTGCAACAGCCAGCCTCCCTCTCCCAACCGGAAGGTCAACCGAAACAGTCGACTGATACACCACTTGATGCCCAGGCTAACTCTCAAGGGCCTCAACCTCAATCTAACCAACAGAACACACTACCCCAAGAGAAACAGCATACCATAACCTCAACACAATCCGAGGTTGTCGCTGGTCAAGCGACAGTGAGTGAGGGTCGCAGGCCTAAGCGACTCACACGCTTGGCGGCCAAAACCTACGGTGGAAGTGTACCAGAGACTACAGCTCCAAGTCAATCACTAGCACAAGCATCTAAACTCCAACAAGCTGAACAAGAATCTTTACAACAACCAGTATCTCACCAGACTCACTACCAGACTTCTTCGGAGACTCATCTCAAACAGCAGCCACATATGCCGGCGCCCCAACAGCAGCAAGTGCAGGAGCAACAGCAGCAAACACCAAATGTCGCTCAGCAGAAGCAACTATCTATCCGACAACCCGAACTACCATACCAGATGGCACCATCTTCATCTATCGCTACTAATGCTTCGGCTTCTGGAAACTTGGTATCGGCATCCCAACCACGTGATAATATTGAAGTTGCATCAACAACAACAAATGATGAAAACTCATCGCTTGCATCTATCAACGCTCAACAAAGAATAAGACAGTGTACACCCATTGTGGAAGCACCTCAGCCCATTACAGAACCTAACAAAATGGCATCTTTCTTCATACCAAGTTACTTGCCTCCTAGAAAGAGACTCGGCTGGTTCTGGTCTCAGAAGCAGCAACTAGAGCAACGTTATCTAGTCGTTTGGACTTCAAGATTCACACTCAAAGATGCATTCGCTGCAGTGCAAATGCACTTCATATCTGGCAACAATAAGATGCCTAGTTGGTCTTATCGTGCCATGTTGGACGAAACAGGTATGCCTCTCCCAATCCAAATCAATCAGAGAATGCGGCTAGATCCGGATCAACTGGAGGGTGTGCAACGTAAAATGTCCAATGAGGAAGATCATTGCGTGCTCTTGGCAATTCCTGTCGGTCGTGACCAATCAGAGTTCTTGAAGCAATCTGAGTCACTTAGGGTTGGGTTCATAGACTATTTGACAAGCAAGGAAGCGGCAGGAATCGTTTATGTGTGTCAACCTGGCGAGATCCAACCCTCCTACATCATACACATATTCCCGTCCTGTTCATTCGTCAATGACCACATTTTACGGCGCGAGCCTGATCTGTTGAATGTTACTCAAAACATAGATAACCTTATAGTAGTGATAACTACAGCTTGAGAGTGTTGTGCACGCACTCAAGTTTTAAACAATAACATGGAAACCAATATGCCCTTACAAGGCCCAAGTCCGAAAATGAGCCATGCTTCGCGAAAAAGGAAAATCGATTGGTTGATCCTCTACCCTAAAGATGAAAGATAGAGATTTATATTCTTATCATTTGAGAATTATCAATAATAATGATTGCTAACATGTCAGTTTACTGCGTGATCAATAATTTAATATGCGTCGGATGACAGTTGTGACTTTCCGTCAGCGTTACTTTCGTCGATGTTAGAGTTTTGCTCCTGAGTCGGCCGATTCTGTAATGAGCTTATTCGTTCAGGCTCAAACTGCAGGGGATTGTAAGCGTCGTATAGTTGATGTGCGCTCAAGTAGACACCTTCATTTTTACGGGCAGCCTTGTCCTCATCGGCTTCACTAGGGGCCGCAAATGATGACTCGCTGGGTGATGCGTAACGCATTTGTTGTTGTTCCTGATTCAGGGCCCTGAATCTAGACTGTTGCGAGGGTCTGAAGTTGCCTTGTACATCGTATTGCTGTTGTCTCTGTCGCGCCGATTGCTGCTGCTTCTTAGCCGTCTCACGAGTTGGCTGTTTATTCTTCCTACCAGAGGTTGGTAATCGCGTAGACCTGACCGGGGGCGGAGGTCTGTTGGTAGTGGTTGGCACATTCAATTCCTCCTGGTCAGTCTTTTGCTGCTGTACCTCCTGTTGTTGTTGGGCAGCTTTCACTTCCTCCACTGTTTGACTGCGAGGATTATCCTCGCTGCTTGTCGCCGTGGAACTAACCTGCTCGCCATCAGCAGTTATTTGCTGTTGTTGGCGTTCCTGTTGCACCTGTTGCTGCTGTTGTTGCTGCACGACTGGCGCATCGGTCACCTTGACATCGCTCTCTCGCTGGTCTACGAGCTGAGATTGGTTCTCTGCGTCTTGGTTTTGCTCAGTCTGCCTGTCTTCCTGAGTACTTTGAACTTGTTGTTGCGACTGACTCGACTGGGATTCATCGCTGGTTTGCTGCTGCTGCTGCTGTTGCACAGGTTGATCCTCTTTCTGCTGCTCCTCTTTGAACTGGACAATTTCGTCTTGCTGCTGTTGGCTAGGCTTCTGTTTTGCTGGCAACTCTGGAGCCTCTTGTTTTTGCTGCGTGACATCTTCCTGCAGCGTAGACAAAGTGGTTTGTCGCAACTGTTGCTCATTTAGCTGTTGGCTGTTGGTGGTGAACTTGGCCGGACGCGGTGTCCTTGTCTCGCTCTTGGTGCGGCGTTGATCCTCCTCAATGCGAATACTTGGGATGCGCGGCGCCTCATCTCTATCGGTTGTCTGCACTACCTGTTGCTGTGCCTGCTGTTGAACTTGGGGCTGCTCGCTGACTGGTTCCTCTTGTCGCTGCTGCTGCTCCAGCTGGACTCCTGCCTCCTCCTTGACCTGTTGAGTTTGCTCCTCGCTGGAGCTCAGGATCTTCTGTTGCTGCTGCTGTTGTTGACCCGGTTCTGGCTCGCGTGTCTGCTCCTGAACATCGGCCAACTGGATCTCCTCGACTCTCTGCTGCTGTTGTTGTTGCTGTTGCTGTTGCTGTTGCTGTTGCTGTTGCTGTTGTTTCTTGATGCTCGCAATTTGCCTGGGCGTGCTCAATACCTTGGTGCCCGGCTTCGGGGGTACCACTCGGGCGCGCTTCGTCTCGCCGGCTGGGGGCCGCACTGGTTGCTGTTGCTGAGGTGGCTGTTGGGGCGCCTTCGAGGCTTGTTCTTGTTTCACTGGCGCTTTGCTTTCCTCCTCAGAGGTTTGAGTGAGCTGCTGCTTCTGCTGCAGTTGCTCTTGGAACTTTTGTATCGGCGACCTTATCTTGTCGCCCTGGAGCTTGACCTTGCGCGACGTTTTGGAGCGCTCGCGCTGTGCTGGCCGAGCAGTAGTCGACGTGGTGGTCGTGGTGGTGATCGTCGTTGTAGTCGGCACGGTGGTGGTGGTCGGAGGTAGAGGTGTGCTGGTTGTGGTTGTGGTGGTGGGTGTTGTGCTTTGTTGCAGAGCTCCTTTGACGGGTGTGAATGACTGCGCTTGGTTGTCGTTGAGTTGTTGCTGCTGCTCGTCGATCTGGACGCGCTCTTGCTCCTCTTGCACTTGCTGCTGCACCTGAGCGGGAAGCTCGTCTTCCTGCTGTTGCTGTTGGAACTCCACCTTGATGGCCTCTTGTTGTTGTTGTTGTTGTTGTTGTTGCCTCTGTTGCTGCTGCTGTGCGACCCGCGGCACCTGCAACAGTCGTGCGGGGCTTTGTTTTTGGTGCTGCTGCTGCTGCTGCGCGTTGACCACCGGACTGGACGGTCTGCTCTTTGTGAACCTGTTCACCGCCTCTTTGAATCTACTCAATCGGCCCTTGCCGCCTTTTGTGCCGGCGGCCGGCGAGCTGCTGATTTGCTCCTCTTTCTGCTCACTCAAATCGGCGCCTACGGCCTGCTGACTGAGCGGCTCTTGTCTGAATGGTGTCAATTGTTGTTGCGGTTGCTGTTGAACTTGTTGCTGGCGCTTCTCGTCGAAGCCGTCGATGTCTTGCTGCTGTTGCTGCGGCTCGTCAAATTGTGGCCTCCCTAAAAATGGTCTCTGCTGCTGCTCTGGTTGGGCTCGTCCAGTTTTGCCCCGCAACTCCTCCTCCTGTTGCTGGACAATTGGCACCCAACCGGTGAGCTTCTTGTTCGCCTCGACGGCCGTGGCCGTGTTTGGCGTGAGTATTTGTCGCGCTTGTTTGTATTGTTCTCGCTGCGGCTGGATTGGCAGCACTGGCTCGTCGATCAGCTGCTGCTGTGGCTGCTGCTCGATTATCTGAGTGGCAGGCGGCTGGAACTGCTCTTGGGCGACATTGTTCACTTGCTGCTGCTGCTGCTGCTGCTGGACAATCGGCTGGTGCTTGTGAGTGGACTCGTGTTCGACGCTCTTGAGGGGCGCGATGGGCTCGTCGTCGTAGCCGGCGAACTGCTGCTGGTGCTGTTGCTGAATTTGGCGCTGCTGCTCGATGGCCGGCTCCAGCGGCTGTGGCGACACCTGCACCTGCTGTTGCTCGATGGCCGGAGTCTGAACGCGCTGTTGCTCCACCGGCGGCAGTGGCGCTGAGTGACTAAAGCCCGCTTCCGGTTTGCGGCCGCCCTTTGGCAGCGTCTGGTCCACGGCGACCGGCTGCTGCACTGGGTCCAACTGCTCGGCCTCCTGGATCTGCTGCGGCTGCTGATATCGCTGATCCTGAGAGTCGAGGGACACTTTGGTCTGCTGCACTGGCACTGGCTCGTGCACCTGTTCGATGGGCTCTTGTTCGAGTGGTTGCTGTTGCTGGACAGGTGCCTCCTGCCTCAGCGCCGGCGTGGTCGAGGTGAGCTGTGTTTCGCGCAAGGCTTGCGCCGGCGACTTGAAGTCGCTGGCCGGCTGTTGTTGCTGTTGTTGGTGCTGTTGCTGCTGAACGGGCGCCTCGTGGGTCTTCTCGGCGACCGGAAGTGCGGCAGTAGTGGCGCGGTGTGGCTGCAGGAACTGGTACGGTTGTTGGTGTGGCTGTGGTTGCGAGTGTGGCTGCTGTAGGTTGCGCTGGCCAGCGTCGGCCTTGGTCTCCTCGTTGTATTGGGTCTGCAGGACATTGCCAAGCTGCTGGTGTTGGGCAGTGTTGACGTCGAGAGGCAGGAACTCGGCGTGCTCGAGGTCGCTGGTGATGGTGGAGAAGATGTTCTTGAGTTGGCGCTCGAGCTCCTGCTCGTTCAGCTGACCCTCGAGGCCGGCGCCCAGACCGAACTCGCGCAAATTGCGCAGCCGCCCGTTGGTGTCGATGATCTGCAGCGACGACAGAAAGTCTCGGTCGACGCCGCCGGCCTCGGACTGCTTGTTCGCAGTCTTCTCAGGCGCCTGCACCGATTGCACGGGTCTGGCGTAAGACTGTGACTGCTGTTGGGCTTGCAGCTGTGGTTGTGGTTGTGGTTGTGGTTGTGGTTGTGGTTGTGGTTGCGGTTGTGGCTGGGTTTGTGCATGGAAGTGCTGCTGGCTGTGGTGGTGCTGCTGTGGCTGACCTGAGTACTGCTGCTGCGACTGCGGCGCCAGCTGGTTGAGTGGCTGCTGGTTGAGGTGCTGCTGGTGCCGCTGGTGCGACTGGGCCAAGTTGCGCTGGTGCTGTTGCTGGTGGTGAGCGGCCAGCGCGGCCATAACGGCAGGGCTGGCACTGAAGCGGCTCGCATGTCTCAGTGCGGCGCCGTGCGTTGGATACATGTTGTTATTGTTTGTATTGGCGTTGCTGCTGCTGCTGCTGCTGATATGGTTGTGGCTTTGTGGCGCCGGAAGTGAGTGCATGGGCCGGTATTGGCTGGCTGAGGCCAGGGGGATCGAGTCCTGCTGACTGAGGGAGGTGGCGAAGAGGTGCGGCTGGAGCACCGGGAGCGCGCTCGAGGCCTGGGCACTCAGGAAGGGGAGCTGGAAGTGCTGGTGGTGGAGGCGGAGGCTAAGCCGCTGCTGGGCGGGCTCGTGGACGAGGCCCCCGAATTGCAGCGCCTGCACGAGCGTCGCCGCCGCGAGCGTCACTAGCAGCCAGAGGCAGCAGCGGCTCGCCAACGAGCTGAGGATCATCATTATGCTCATCATTGGGCCGGCTTCTCCTCTCCGACTTCCGGTCAGGGCAAATCCCACCACTTGGTATAGTTGGAGCTTGAGTGCGGGTCTGTGCTTGGGCCTGGTCTGTGTATTCTTGTGTATGGGTTGCGACGACGACAACGACGACGACGACGACGACGACGACGATGACCACGGCGACAATCAAGACGATGAGTGTATCTGATGTTTTGCTGTGTTTGGGTTGGTGGCCGATGAGTGAGCGGCCCGAGTGGCGTGCCCGCGAGCGGTGTGTGAGCCCGACGGCCGATGAGCGAGCAAGAAGTGAGTGCTGATTGGGCGAACAATCGGAACTGGCGGCGAACGAGAAAGATCTCCGTTCGCTTGATTCGAGCGAGGGCTGCGCGCACCTGTGCTAATTCCAGTTGGCGACTGCGAAGACGAGTCCCTTCACTTTGCTCGGGCGCACGCGCGCCACTTTCACTATCGCACGGCCGCCTGGCAGCCAGCCCGCTCGCGCTCTCACCGGCTCCAGCTCCAGCTCACTATCCACACACACACACACACACACACACACTCACACACGCGCGCAGTCGACAATCTGAATACCTGAACCTCGCCCTCCAATTGCTCTTGATTGCACACCACAGCCCGTTAAACTGTGAATAGCAACGACGACGCCGACCACGACGTCGCTTGCAAACGAGATGACGACGACGACGACGACCACTAGAGCGAGGATCTGGTGGCCACTCGACTCGAGCCAGAGAGCGCTGGTTGTGACGCAAACGACGACGACGAAAGTTCACTACAAAGTTGACGGGCCGCCGCCGCCAACGCCGCCGCCGCGCGGCCGTATCTCGAGAGCGCGCGCGGCTCTGATTGGCCAGTAGGAGGTGGCGGCGGCGGCGGCGAGCGCTAGAGCCGAAAGTGAATGCAGTGGAAAAGCCTTAGACTCACCAGTACGAGCGGCGCGCTGGCTCGGGGATGAGCGCTCTCTCTCTCTCTCTCTCTCAGTGTTGGTGTGGCCGTCGAGTTCACACTTGCGCACTCGCGTCCGCAAACGTTACTCCAGCTCGGCGTCAACTTCGCCCGGCGAGCTGGGATTTTCAAAGGAGACCGAGGCGACGACGCGCCCGCCAGACATCCGCATCGCGAGTATTGTGCGCCGTCGCCGTCGCCGGGGCGAAATAAACGGCGCTGTCGTCGTGCGCGCCGACTCGATGTAGAGCTGGCCCATATATTGGGCGCGTCCTTCGGTTTGTTTGCGCGGCCAGCTCGAGACATTTGCGGCCGCCGCCGGCCGTCTCCAGGAACTCGCTCACCTCGAGCTAATTCTGGCCGCGCACTTCTGTTGTCTCGCAGCGACGCCGCTTAATCACTGGCGTCGGTAAGGCGCGCACGCCCGAGCCACCTGTTGCCTCGGCGACCACTTTCGCTGCCGCCGCCGCCGCCGTTCAGTCTCGACGTCCACCACGACGACGACGACCACGACGACAGCTCGGCCCGCAGCTGCGGCCACGTCCACCTCCAGGTGCGCGCTCGGGAATGCCGTCCCAGGCATTCCAGAGTCGTGCCGAGCGCCTCGAGAGAGTGGACGCGATTTATTCTTATTTTATTCTCACCAACGCGCGCACTATGCAGATGTGCGCGCCGACGCGGCCGGCCACTTGCTCAATCGTCGTGCAGCTCGCCAGTTCGCCGCCGCCGCCGCCGCCGCCGCCGAACTGGTGGAAAACCGAGCGAACAGTGGCCTCTTGCGCAACCAAAGCGGCGGACAGCGTCGCCCGGCCGAGCGCTTAATTAGCGCCAGACCACGCAACATGCGGGCGATTTGTTGGCGACGCCGCCGCGCCCGCCCGGCCGAAGAATGGCCATTATGGCGGCTGCGGACGTAAGCCCGCGCCGACCGGAAAAGGGTGAGCGTGCGCGTAGGGGCGTCGTGTCGATCGAATTAGCGTTGTCTGGACGGCCGGGCGCCGGGCTGTGCGCTACAATGTCGACGGCTAATAAATATTGAAAAGTTGACCAGCGCCGCCCGCAGAAGTGGAGGAGCAAACAATTGCGCAACGGGCGAGGCGCGCATGTTCATTTCGAAAGTCGCGCCGATCGGCGCGTACGAGGAAATTATCAAACGGAGGGCCTGACAGGCGAGCGCGCCGTCGACGAGCTTGCCTCATGGCGGAAATGGCGAGCGCCGAGTAGCGCACTCGTTAAGCGGGCTAGAGCTTAATCAGAGTCAGACTGTGTGTGTGTTCCTCCCTTTCTCTCTTTTTCTCTGTCTGTCTGTCTGTCTGTCTGTCTGTGTGTCTCTCTCTCTCTCTCTTTCTCTCTCATAAGCGAAGACGCTCGGCGTGAGAACGAGGCGCCAGCGCCTTAACGGCGCGAGCGCGCGCGCGTTATAAATGGAGTCGAGGGTTAGTTTTATTTAGAGCCTTGGACGCAATCAGCGCAATTAGTGCGCGAACCCGTCCGGACTGCCTCGAGATTGGCGCTCGGATAGCCGAGCGGGCGGCCGAATCTGGGCGCTGGCAGTCTCGCGTCCAGCTCACCGACGGGCGCGCGGCTTGCGGGGCGGTCGCGCGTCGCTCAGGTGCAAATCTCGATCGAGTCGCCAGTTTATCGCCACTGCTCGCGCGTCCGCCCGCCGCCGCCAGTCCGTTAGACGGGCGCCAACGACAGCAAAAACGACTGCAACAACGACAATAACAATGGCGACCGACAGAAGAGCGCGCGATCCCGTGGGCGCTCATGACAGCTCGCCATTTACGACTCAATCCGGTCGCCCTCCACCAGATTGGCGCCGGTCGCTCGCTCGCTCGGACTGCGCGCGCTGACCAATGGCTTTCGCCAGCGAGCTCGTGCCGGACGCAAGATCGCCGATCGCGAGCGCGAGAGCGCCTGCGAGCCAGTGGGGACGCAATGAGTTGCTGGAAACAATTATAATTATTGTAGCAGCAGACGTCGAGCTCGGCCCGGTGCACCCGCGCGTCTTAATTACAGCGGCCAGGTAGCGTTGGCGCTACCTGGCCGCGCGAGCGTGAGACGCACTCGCGGGCGGGCGCACTAAAACAACGCTCTCGGATTGACATTCCGTTGCAGCGCCGGCGCCGCCGCAGCGCTGGATCGACGTCTAGCTGTCATCTTGGCGGTGGTCGCCGGCGTCGCGGCGAGTCTGTCGGCGGCGTCTGGCGCGGCTGGGTGTCCGCACGAGAGCACCGCTTCTCTCTCATGTTAATCATGATTATCGCGTCCAGTGGCCGCTCACCCGGCCGCCACTGGGCGCGACACCTGACGCTCTTGGAAAACTACCCGCAGCGTGACCACCACGACAGCGCTGCGAGCCAACTGCACGCGAGCAGCAGCTGCAGCTCGAGGCGAGCGGATTGGCGCCGAAATGTCATCAGAATGGAGCCACCGGCGCCGATCAGACGCTTGCGCACTCTCGGATCTCTTGTGTGTCTCCTCCTCGAGCTGAGCGCTCGTCGGCTGTGGCGTGGTCGTTGTGGTTGCCGCCGCAGCGAGCGACCTGTAGAGCCGACAGATGGAAGTGGAGGTGTGAGTGAGTTAGTGAGCATGCGAGTGAGTTCGCCGACTTGGGTGGCGCCGGCCGCGTCGCGTTTCATCATAATCGGCGTGAAGGCAAAGCAATGCGAGGCATCTCGTCCGCGTGCCGGCCGGCCGGCCAACAACTCGCTCGCCAACAGTCGACACCAGCCAACTGTCGGCCTTTGTAGGCCAGAATTGGCCGCCTCGGACGAGCGTCTTGCCCACGGGCCAGCTCTTGTGTGTCGCAACAGTTCGCAAGTGTGTGCACGCCTGTCTGCTGGACTGGCGGCCGCCGGCTGGCTCGCGGCTGACGTGAGCGCTCACCTGCGTGCGCGCCATCGCCACCGAGTGCGTGCGCTGGCCGGCCGACCGACCGACGGACAGTGTTTGTTGTCGTCCGGTTCCGCCCCTCGCGAATTCAATCCGCCCGGCGCGCCGCAATCACTCCGATGGTCGTCTTCTCGCGGCACAATCGCGACCGCTTACATACAGCTGGTAACCACCGGCCACCGGTGGCGCCGCTCCCATAGGCCACCCGCGAGGCGGATGTGGCGCGCATGAATTTGTCAATCGGGCGCTTGCTGACTCGGCGCTCGATGAAGACGAACGACTCGGGCGGTGTGCGGAAGCGCGCGCTCGAGTTGGTCAAGTGGCGCCAGAGCTTCTAATTGGTGCACGTCATCGGCGTCACGAGCGCCGCCGCCGACCCGCCGGCCGTCTGATTAGTGGCCCAACCAGATCGCCGCCTCGTGTGAGCTGAAAGCGAGCCGTCGCCCGAGCCAGCGCATAGAGGGACCTAAAGCCGTCTTGGCGGCCGGGGAATTGATTAGTGGCCGCGCAACTCCAACAACAACCCTAACAACAACAACAACAACTCCAACATCAGCAAACCTTTGCCGGCTCCGAGTCGACCTCGGTCCAGCCAAAACAACGATTTGTGGCTTATGGTGCCATGATCGATGGACGCCGACAAGGCCAGGCGCGGACCATGACAATGGGCGCGCGGGCGCGTCCACGTGCGTCTGGTGTGACGCAACGCATGTACAGTGTAGCTGTTGAGCGCGGGCGGCCCTCTCCAGCGCCCGCTCACCTGGACACGCGCGCCACTCGAGGGCTTTATTCAAATCCGCGCACAATCGCTCGCATCCTGACGCCCGCCCGGCCGCCCGCTCGCTCGCTCGCTCGCTCATCGACGCCCAGCCGCCGCTCATTTCCGTGCGCTTGGCGATCCTGACGCCGGCCAAAGTTCGCCGCCAGCAAGCCCGTCCGCACTCGTGCGCACAGGTAAACATCCCACGGGCTCGATGGCGCTCGTCCGGCGGGCGCAGACGACGACTCTATCCAGTCGCTCGCCGAGACGGCCCGCCGGCCGATCGACGGCCGCGCCAGACTGACCAGATGAACAAACAAACAAACAAACAACAATTCTACATACATTCAAACAAGCGCCAAGGCAGATGAGCGAGCGAGCGAGCGAGTGAGTGAGCAGCGAGCTCGAGTGCAGCCACTTGAGCTCCGGTCGGCATGCAAATTCAACGCGCCGTTGTCGTCGTCGTCGTCGTCGTTGTGTTGCTGTTGCTGTTGCTGTTGTTGCCATGGCGGCGTCGAATTGAGAGTCGTAATGATGATCTAATGTATTCAATGCGCTGATACTTTGACTTCCTGCGTGCGAGTCCGCGCAGGCGCCGCTCGCCCCCGCTCGCACGGCCGAGACGGCGCCACCGAGCGGCTTGCGAGTTAGCGGCGGGCGCCACGAGTGCGGCGAGCGCTTAGCCAGCAGGTGAGCGCGCGCTCACCTTGACGCCACCGCTCGGCCTCATCTCGTGAGTCGCTGATTGAAAAACTCGGCAACAAACTCCCTCGCGCTCGCCCGTCCGCCCGCTTCTCCTGCGTGTGAACCTTTAAACTTGAACGGACGCGCGAGGCTCGGCCAGCGCGTGCGACATGATAATGATTGTTTTTGCCCATTATCCGCCGGCGCGGTTCTTGTCGGCCGTCGCCGTCACCGCCGCCGATCGGCAGCCACCTCTTTGTTGGTCGGCGGTCAGTCAAAGGGCAAACAGGATGTCCGCGCCCCGCCACTCGATATTCAACGAGCCGCAACGTTGGCCAGATCGGCAGGGCTACCACGAACACGAACAGGACAACAATGTAGGAGCACAATGTTGATGTGCTCGAGAGGCCACTCGTCGCCGCGTGAAATTGAGTCAATATTGAGCGCCTGATGAGCTCCGGTGCGCTTTGTTTGTCTGCACGCCGACGCACTTGAGCAACTCGACGCGGCCGCGCTCCATTCGACATCCTCGCTCGCACCGGAAGCGGAACTGAGTGGGCGCGCGAGCGCGCGCTCAGTCTCGGCTCGCCCTGCTGTCCAGACTCGGGCTCGAGCGGTCGGTGTGGAATATTCTCATCCGTTTACTGTGCGACCCAGTAAATGGATTCGCGGCCGTGAACGCGACCGCCGGGCGGCCAATTAGCCGGTCGGGCCTTTGTTCACACCAGTGGGAGTCGTGGACTTGCGGCCGAGTGGCGCGCGCACTGGCGGCCGACAAGATCATCAGGCGGTTAGGCGGCCGTTGTGGCGACGGGGGCCACGAATCCCTTCGAGCGTCGCCGTCACACGCACTCAAACGCACACACACACACACACACACACAAGCGCCGCTCGGCCACGTCAAGCTCGTCGTAGTGAGCGCCGACTGATGTGCCGAGTCGTTCGGCGAGCGCGCGCTGACCGACATCAGCACCTGGATGTTGATGAGCTTATGCGCGTGCGAGCGCAGTTGGCCAGCTGAAGGCGAGCGTCTTGGCTAATAAGCGCGCCACGATGACGTCGCTGACGAGTCATTGTGCGAACCCAGGCCATCGGCGTCGTCGTGGACGTCGTTTGGCGCTCAATCTGCACAAGTCTCTCGGCGCTCAGCTCGGCTCGGCTCGGCTCGTGTTGGTGTGTCAACTTTGGCCGCGTCATCTTGTCGAGATTTTGCCCAAATGGACCCGCTGGCTCGGTCGGTCTCGAGCGGCGAGTTGCTCGCTCACTCGCTCACTCGCTCGCTCGCTCGCTCGCCCGTCCGCCAGGCAGACGCACACGGAGGAGAAAACGATGATATGAATGCGAAATTAGCCAGCCGGAGGTGCAAGAAACTTTCACCCTGGTCGCGCTCGGTGTTGCTGTTGTTTTTGGCCAGCGACCGGCCAGCCAGCCAGCCAGCCAGCCGGCAGGCCGACCGGCCAGTCGATGTGACTAACGGCGCGCTGATGTGACTAAAGTTGCGGTCTTGTAAGTTCACCTGCCCGCGTCAGCGCGAGAGTTCACCTGCCGGCCGGCCGGCCATTCGCTCTGACTAATTGTCGCACGAGCGGCGCGCTCGTGCCAATGCAAACTAAGGCCATGATTGACTGCCCTCATTTTGCCACACTCACTCTCGATTGTGTCTCGCCAACGAGCGCGCCAAACTTGATTTATCGCCCGCAATCAACACCTGTTGCGAGTGGGCGCCACACAACAATGGCGCGCTCGTGATCGTCACACTGCCTTATTGCGGGCGCCCTCGGACTCGCAGCCGACTGGCCAGCGCGCCCACTGTTTTGCAGCTGGCGCATGACAAGATTGTGCAAAACATTGTGTTCGGCCGCCGCCCTCGCTCTCTCGTGGCCGACGCTTCCGCGAAACGGCGGAAGTGAGAGCAGCGGCATCGCAATTGCGGCACACGAACGCCGCCGCCGGTGCATAACATTAGGCCGACCTGACGAGCGGCGCGCGACCTAATAAATTAAATCCCGCTAATTTCTTCCCACAGTCGGCCTGTTGCGTAACCAGAACGAGAACGAGCACGAGCACGAGCACGAGGACGAGGACGGAAACGTGCCCGCGAACACCATAAGAGTGCAGGCCCGTGGGCCAAGTGGACACGACGGAGGCCACGATGCCAAGGCACAGCCTATGGGAGCGCTGCACCGCCATTGATCACAAATCATTGACGCTCGCTGTGCCCATCGAGCGGGCAAATGTTTCTGCTGGTCAGGCGAATTCATTGTGAAAGCTGTATCTTTCTAGTGTACAGACGGAGACCTGGGCCACTTCCGAAAGGACACCCGGCGGTCGTGTTTCGTGCACGTGCACGTGCTCAAGCCAATCGCGCGAGCAACCGACACATTCGTTTGGCTGATCGCTGGATTTGTACGACGCGCTCGGGAGGTCGCTGGTAATAGATAATGCAAACTATTCGATCTAACGTCCACTTCATCTGGCAGCTGGCATTTGCCCCGTCCCGCTCTTGCCTCGGACTAGCCCACACTCCGCAACGAGTCAATGGATGCAAATTGATTCCAATGCCATTTCCGCGCTTGTGCGCTGGCGTGACTTACTCAGCGCGCGCAACCTAAGCAGGCGAGCCAAGCAAGCTCATTAAAACACTCTCCACTCACCGACGACTGATTGTTGTGTCAATGTATGTTCGGCCAAATCATTTCAAAAAGTATACTGGCCACACTTGAAATATCTGTCAAGAAACTTGGCCATGGAGACTCGCATCGATCATGGAAAGCCGGCGCGCGCCGTGGAGCGCGAAAGAAAAATTTCGCCCACCGTGGGGCTCGAACCCACAACCCTGAGGTTAAGAGCCTCATACTCTACCGATTGAGCTAGACGGGCTAACATGTCTGCTAGGGCTGATTTGCTAAACTGATACCTGGAGGGTCAAATCAGAGTGCATCGGGTTTGGGACTCCTGGCAGCCATGACATTACAACGATCAGTAATGAATTCTCTATCTATTCAGCAGTCTGCTAAGAATGCAAAAGCGTGCCATTCTATGGCCCACATTCGTCTGGATATCGATGTTTTCGCTCATGGAGCTGAGTCTAGCCCGGCACGTGCGACTCAAGGCCCATTTTGGGCCAGGAGACCACTTTAGATTACGAGAATCAAAACCCCTCAAGCTGGACCACCAGCTGGACGAATATCTACCAAGACATTCAGAATTGGCGTTGTGCAGAAATCTGCTAGTGAATAATAATTGACAATTGCCCTCCTGTTCTCGGTCACGCTCTTGCAACCCCCTAGATCGATGGACCTTTGAAAGCAGTCCAGGTGGCGTCTATTACTTGCAACAAACACTCACACACCGACACAACGACAAACGCCCACACATTAACAAACGCCAACAAACAATTTCCCATCGGCCACCCTCCTCAAGCAGTTTGACCAATTGTTGTTGTGCAATCAATTTTTCATCTTGAATCCATTAAACCGATGCCCCTACGACCGCAGGCGAGGCCTGCAAACACTATGGGACTTGTACTAGTCAAAAACTCTTACAAGCCCAGAGGCACATTGATCATTAGCACCGACTCAAGCGACCAGTTTCGATTGGTGCGGGCCAGTTGGGCGCCGCTCGTAACTACCCATTCGCTCGCAGAGTCGTTCAGGTATTGATTTATATTTACATATGACTAACGCTAGCTCGAGGCCATAAGTGTTCGTCGAGACCAGACGCATTTCGCGTGGATGTTTAGGCGGTGGCTCAAAGCAGATACCGCTGAAGGTCACCAACAATTATGGATGGTGTCTGGAGGCTCTTTTGAATACACAACTATAGGTGGTTCACCCCGACTACCCGGACACACGCCGACTTTCTTGACTAGAGGTTTCCAGGCATTTGGATATACATCCATTCGCTCGCTTAAGTAGTGGTAAGAATATATATTAGTGGGATCATGGGGCTAATTGTATTTCCGAAAAGATTGTCACAACCTGTTGCTCTTGTTCAGAAGGGGCGCCGCATTCTTCAAGCATTCGCCTAGCCTCTTTAAGACACTCGCGACGCGGTTTGATTTCGCTCATCGACAACAATGCTGACAGGTGATTTTCATTCAAGTCCGGATATCGCCTCTTTAGATTTTGTACTTCCAGCGTCAGCAACTCTGGGTCTCTCAGCTGCAGGAACTCCTTTATGTCTTCCAATGGTTGGAATGCCGACTCGCGTAGATTGCTCCCGCTATTGTGCTCGGGATTGATGCGCTCCTCGAGTTGCTTGCATTCGCGCATGAATTTATCACAGAATAATTGGCGTTGGCGTTGATTGCCCAAGCTGATCTTTTTCATCAGCAACGCGCGCGTGTAATCGCGTGCCATACGTTTAGCTAATTTCACGTAGAGTATCTTGCGATTCTCTCTTCTCAGATGCTTGTAGTCCTCCGAGTAGTCGTCCAGAGTGAGACAGATGTTCTCGATACAGCTCACTTTTCCCTCCAGCCAATCTTGTGATCCAATCTGATTGATCTCCTTGCCAACGTCGAGGAACAATTCTTTCAACAGCTTCTCTAGTGCATCGTCGCGCAATGCCTTGAAGGCATTCACTGCCGACGGGCGACTCTTTTCCATGTTCAAGAATAGTTGCTCTATGCGCGCACAATTGTTCGTGATGGCCACCATGTAAGGAGTGAAAAATTTATATCTACCTCGATCACTGAAATGTATTCTACTGTACTTTTCTATGGTCTCCTTGTATTGCTGGGCAAAGATAATCAGCTGATCCATACTCAAGGCCAAGATCCTATCCTCGAGCGTTTGGTTCACCGTCTCGGCTATTCTCAGGTGCTGATCGATCATTTGGAATATGAAGACGGGCGTCGTGGTATGATAGTGACCATCATTGTCCATCTCGGGTGGCTCTGCGCTAGACCAATCGCGTTCCTCGCGGTTGATTGTGTTGCTCATCCATTCGCGATAGTTTTTCTCGATGGTTGCAAAGTATCTATCAGTCAGCTCTTGCCTATTAGCCTCGGGCAGCAATGGATCCAGGCCTTCTTCGTCAACGTTTATGTTGAGCTGAGGGTGTTTTAGGAGATCTTTACCTGAGTAGGCCTGAACCCAGTTCAAGAGATGCACGTACTCGTTTCCGTCAAGATGGTGTGACAAGTCAAGGAGATGAGATCTCAGACACTTGTGATACAGTTTCAACATGAGATTTGCAATGTTATAGGTAGGTGGAAAGCACTGAACACAGGCAACCTTGACAGTACGAAGATCTTCGAGCATCATCAAACGAGTCACCTCAAGGTGTCGGATGAGCCAGAGCTTGTTCTCACTGCGTTCCTCAAACTGATTCCCGGATATCCTTTCGGCAACTGCTTCTTCAAGGATATCGAAAACTCTCTTCCTCCACTGCTTTGGTCTACCGGGTGGCATGAAACCTGTGGCACCGTACTTCTTGAGTGTGAGTTCATCAGAGCGCTCCTCTCGCTCAATGATCCTTAGAGCACTGACAATAGTTTGTGGATCTCTTCGGACTACATTGAGTGTCCGGCGTACAATTAGCCATATCTGGCGGCTCAGCTCATCACTAAGCTTATCGACTTCTGAGAAATACTGTTTGAGGGTTATCTTATCTTTGGGATTGCAACTTGGGTTTTTGTGTAGTTCATAGAGGAGAGCGTAGCGAGAATTCTCAAGCTCGTACAATTGTCTATGTGCGAATAATAGTTTCCCATCAGTTATAAACTGACGAGTTGAGCTGACGTTCTGAGGAACGTCGAACATATGCTTCCGATTCTCCTTGGTTGTGGACAGTTGACTATGGCGTAGACTTTCTTCTCGTATTGGCTTGAGATTGGCGGCGAGCATAAACACATCCCGCGTATCCTTCTCGACAGCATCCAAGTTCAATTTAACCTCCTTAAGCTCTTCAATCGCGAACGTTTCCATCTCCCTGATGGAAATCTTTGCGGAGTTTAGCTGTTCGGCGTAGAGTTTACTGAGTTTCTCTCGGAGTTTGACAGACTTTGTCAAGTGCTTCGAGGCATGACTCAAGTCTGTCTCATGTTGCTTGTCCATCTCGTTCATGATAACGAATACAATAAGTCTCCCGATATTAGCTCACTACCATTGTGACTGTGGATAAGGCATTCTATGGGGACATGACACTGGATGAAATACACTCCTCCAGATGAGGAGTAGGCCAGCGCAAATGGATTAAGGAAAATTAAACGCATAACAGAGACAGTCACGCGTGCAAATGCTCGCTCGTTCGCGCCAGGAGAAACTACCGCGTGCTTTCCTCAAGGCTCGACCAAATGTGCTGCAATCATTGCCAACGACATCAGTTAGTCTTCGACTATCATAATCTATTGCTTTGAGAGTTAGATATCACCGTCAAGTATCACAATGGGCACAATTACTCCATTCACAGGCGAGCCAGAGCCGGATTTTGAGGAAGAAACAATTTGGGAGCGCATCTGTGCGCTCGACGAGATGGTACCCAGCGTTGTGAGATCTGGACTCTCCTCCACCTCATCGGGTGTGTTCAAGTCTTGGTCTTGTCTCCGACAAGTGGCATGGTTCTTCGTCTCCACTGCAGCCATATTAGTGTTACCATTGTCAGTTGAGTTGGAAAGACAAGAGTACCTGGAGCAGGCCAAGCGTCAGGAGAAGGAGATTTTGTTTGGGTCTTAGAGTTGCAGTCAGACAAATAGTTAAATTAAAAACAAGAAAACACCACAAGAGGAGTTGAAGTGGGTTCCGAGATTTGAGGCTTTCTTCCAGAGCGAAGATTCACAAACGTCAAGGAGATTACGTTGCCTTAGTCTCAGGATACTCTCGAACCTTGAACCGTACAGAAGAGTTCGGACTTGTTGTATCAAGGTTGTTGTGAGACACTGAGAGGGGGAGAGAGAGCGAGAGGATATACAACTGCTCGCACTTGTAGCTCACAGTCTTTTCATCATCATCATCATCATCATCCGGGGAATGTTGCAAAACAGGCACAGGGTCGTCGAGTCCGCCGTCTTGTGCATGCAAATGGTCACCGCTCGTTCGGCAGCTGAGAGATTCTTTATGTATATTTGCCGCATCGTGCGACCACTTGTAGACTGCACCTGTGCTGTGTTCTCGCAAGGCCGACTGGTCTTCACTGCGCGCTGATGCGCCTCTTCGTGATGTATCCGAGAGCTGGATGTCCACTGCCGAGACGACGGCGAGTGGCGTCGATCTGCTTGGTGCAGTCCAGATGTATCCTCAGTTGTGATTTTCATCGTCGAGAGTGAAGATCTGAGCAGCGAAAGAAGACCCGGAGTCATTTCTAGGAGAAGCCATAGAGTGTAGTGAAAGTTGGAAAAGACCAAGATGAGAGCCAGCATGATTTTGGCCACAGCGAGCGTCTTGCTCTGCGCTGTCTTCTCGCCGGTAGAGCTCTTCAAGTTCGGTAAGAGCCACACAGCGGCCCCGCCAGCCGCCATTAAGGCCGCCACACCAGAGGCCACTGCACAGCTGAGCGAGCCGCTCGACGCCAGTCGCCTGTACCAGCCCATGTACCTGGCCCCACCGGCGCCCCAATACTACCCCGCCGACTTCGCAAGCCAGCCGCTGTTGGCCGAGGCTCCGGCGCCGCTGAGGGCGCTCGAGGTCCATGCGAGCAAAAGCTTCGGCAAGAGCTTTGGCCTGATGCCACCGCCGCCGCCACCGCCGCCGGCGCCGGCGCACTCGCTCGCTTACCTGGTCGTGCGCCCCGTGGCTAGCGCGCCCGCAGTCCGAGCGGCCGAGCCAGTGCGATACCAAGAGTCCAAAGGGGGACGTGTGATTGAGCAGCCTCAGCAGCAACAGCAGGAAGTCGAACCACAGGCCCAGTTTGAGCAGCAGCACCAACAGCAAACTCTCGAGGAGCAGGCGTTCTATGCGCAGCAACAGTTCCAGCAGCAGCCGCTGGTGGCCGCCAACCTGAGGCCGGCTCTGTTAGCGGCGCCGGAGGCGGGCGCCACCAAGGGCGGCCGTCAGAGTCAGGAGCAGGCCGAGCAAACCATTCAGGCGATCGAGCAACAGCACGAGCAGCCAGTTGTCGAGCAGCGGCCGCAGCCCGCGCTCGTGGTTCCCGTGCCGCCGGGCAAGGAAGGCAAGTTCAGGGCCATGCTCGACAAGCTCATGTCCAAGCTGACGCTGGGCAGCTCGTACCAGGTAGTCAGCGAGGAGATCGTCGTGCCCGGCCCTCAGGCCCAATTGCACGCCCAGAGGCTGCCTCAACAGCCGCTCCAGCAGCAGCCTATCGAGCAGCAACAACATGTCGAGGAGCAGCGTCTCGAGCAGCAGCTGGAGCAGCAACGTGACACCGGTTTTGATGAGAGCACCAAACAGCTCAAGAGCACTCAGCAACAGCGGCAACCGCAACAGGCCCCCATTCAGCAGCTGCAGCACCAGGAACAACTCAGAGATGAGCAGCAACTCTTGGCCGAACAAGAGCTCAGCCGACAGCGTCAGCAGTACCAGCAGCCGGCCATCAAGGGCCAGCCTGAGCCGCCGAGACAGCAGACACAGGAGCTGGAGGTGGCGCCGAGCAAAGGCAAGCAGCAGCCACTCGCGCAGGAGCCAATCCGCCAAGAACTCAAAGGAAGCTTCTGATCGTTCTCGCCGAGCGAGAGATAGACAGCGCTCATCGCCTCACCCGCCTCATCGATTATGAGAGTGCCCACATATGGACGTCTAACAACATCCCTAGTGCTCCATAGGCCATTTGTTGGCCAGGCACCGATTTCTACTGCGTTGGCCAGCTCCTCTTGATTTTGATTTGCATCACCGGAAACCGAATCCATCTCATGAAGAGCGCGCACATGAATAAAAATTGCTCACATAAATGTCAACATTTCGACCTATCTCTATCTGTGTCATTCCCTGACTTTGCCTTGGTTTCTCGGCAGAGTGAGTGGCCCTATCTGTGACCCGCGCTCGTGACGCTGTTCGTATGTTTGTGTGTGTGTGTCTGTTGTTGTTGATCGAGTGTCGCTATCGAGCGGCCCAATCTTGTCATGGTCGTCGCTGGCGACTTGTCACATTGTTCTGCTCCCATAGACTCGGAGTCTCGGCGGCCGCCCGACGACTAACAAGTCGAGTCTCACGCTCAGAGCTTGTTCGTTGGTGTAAGGCCTACGCAACAACAACGTGTGACTGGCAGTGACATGCGCCAAGAGACAAAGCGCTCGCGGCTGCTTTCTCTAGTTGTTTACGTAGGCGCTTCTCAAAAGTCGGCTCAAGATCGATCCGGCGATAGGAAGCGCTAGGCGCCAGCGCAACTGGACCGCCCCCGCGAGCGCGCGTCACAACAACAAAGCGCAAGCCGACCCCAATTCATTCTTGCTTGCCTACGTGCACGAGCGCGCGCGCGCGCGCCTCACTGACATTCCGAGATTTGGTTTAAAACTTGTCTCTCACTTGGCGCCCGCGAACAGCCAGTCATAAAGATCGGTGACAATCATGATGATGCGGTCGATAATAAAGATACGGACCGTCACCACAGGCGCGACCAGAACCTGCTCACTGATTTGCAATCGATACGAGCTCGCTTGCTCGCTTAGCCGGGCTCGCGCGCGCAGCCAGCGCCGCCTTCTCGCTGCGCTAGAGTTCGTTCGCCCCTGCGAGTTGCAACTCCGCCACTGCGTAATAAGATCGCCCGTTGGGGTGTTGGCATTGGCGGCGATCTTTGTGCCCATCATCGTCGACGTTGTCGTGATCGTTCTCGTTGTCGTCATCGGGCGACGCCACAAACGAGCTCGATTCGCCACGCGGTCAGCACGCAAAATTCTCTCAAGTCATCAAACATATAAAACTCTTCCACTTACTCTCTGTCTCGTTCGTCTAGTCCTCCCTATTGTCTCTAGTCATAAGAGTCGCCGAGCAGCCGATCTAGTCCGAGTGCTAGTTCAGCAAACGCCACCGTTCAAGTCGTCATCATCACCAGCCAGACCCCACAATTAGCAATAGAGAGTCCAAGTCCAAGGAGACTGCATGACCACCAGAAGAGACAGGCCCTTATCTCAACACATACCTCAAAGAACCACAGCCACAAACAGCGTCCTCTAGAGCTCCGAGATACCCCCATTGCTTCTCTACGATTCTCTGTTTCTATTTCTCTTCTTAGATAGTCACTCGTTAGCTAGTAGACCGGTTGAGAGTTTTTACCGACCCCAGACCAACTGAATGATGAATATTCGCGGAATGGAAGAGCATGAAGACCTTCACCATGCGGCCAAGCACTTGACCGAAGCCTTAAAGTTGCGCGAAAAGTACATGAACTTCAGCTCGCAATCATTTCCATCTGTCACCAGACGCCACATCCACCGGAGGCACTCTATAATCACCGATAAAGATGTGCCCATGGAAAGTGTCAACCACGAGATCGGACCTCCACTCAACAAGGACCCCTGGAAACCCAAAAAGCAATATAGTGATATCGAGATGAAATTCGTTATGCACAAGGGTGTCATGAGTGTATACGAGAACCAGGAACAGTTGGACAAGTCCAATCCGATCTCATACAAGACACCATCTGTCAACGAATTCATAGATGATGTCAAATACATGTGCTACATGATCACCGACGGACCACTCAAGTCATTCTGTTATAGGCGCTTATGTTATCTTTCTAGCAAATATCAGCTATATGCACTATTGAATGAAATGCGAGAGCTAGCCGCTCAGAAGGCTGTCTCACATCGTGATTTTTATAATATTCGCAAAGTCGATACTCACGTTCACGCCGCTAGTTGCATGAACCAAAAGCACCTACTCAGGTTCATCAAGAAAACCCTCAAAGCTTGCAAAGACGACATTGTCTGTAAGGGCAATGACGGCAAGCCTATGACGCTAGAAGAAGTTTTCCAGTCTTTGAACATAAGCTCTTATGACTTGAGTGTAGATATGCTTGATGTGCATGCAGATAGGAACACATTTCATCGTTTCGATAAGTTCAATGCCAAGTACAATCCCATTGGCGAGAGTCGCTTGCGCGAGATATTCCTCAAGACAGACAACTACATTCAGGGCAGATACTTTGCCCAAATACTCAAGGAAGTTCTATACGATTTGGATGAGTCTAAATACCAGAACGCAGAACTTCGGTTGTCCATCTACGGCCGCAATCGTCAAGAGTGGGACAATCTGGCGAAATGGGCTGTCAATAACAATGTCTACTCGGACAATTTGCGCTGGTTAATCCAAATTCCAAGGATATATGATATATACAAGACCAATAAGATGGTAGAAAACTTCGAAGACATCTTGAAGAACATCTTTGAGCCCCTTTTCGAGGCCACCATCAAACCTTCACTCCACCCAGAACTAAACTTGTGGCTTCAATATGTCAGCGGATTCGATTCTGTCGATGACGAATCCAAGCACGAGAATAGACCTTTTGATATGCGCACCCCGGCACCAAATGATTGGAGCGACGAGGAGAATCCACCGTACAACTACTACCTATATTACACTTATGCAAATATGGTTGTTCTCAATCAACTTAGAGCCGAGCGGGGCATGAACAAGTTCGTTCTCAGGCCTCATTGTGGCGAGGCTGGCAATGTCCAGCACTTGATTGGTGGTTTTCTCTTGAGTCAGAATATAAGTCATGGGTTATTGCTGAGAAAAGTCCCAGTTATGCAATATCTATACTATCTAGCCCAGATTGGAATTGCTATGTCACCATTATCGAACAACTCGCTCTTCCTGAACTACCACAGAAATCCTCTACCAGAGTTTCTCTGTAGAGGTTTGGTTGTGTCGTTATCAACTGATGATCCATTGCAATTCCATTTCACCAAAGAGCCACTCATGGAAGAGTACTCCATAGCAGCCCAAGTTTGGAAGCTGTCATCCTGTGATATGTGCGAACTGGCACGCAATAGTGTTCTCATGTCTGACTTCACTCACGAAGTGAAGCAGCACTTCATCGGGGCTAATTACATGCGCGAGGGAGTTTCTAGCAATGATATCAAGCGGACCAATGTGCCAGATATACGCGTTGGTTACCGATACGAAACACTTTGTGATGAACTCAGGGGTCTGATGCTCTCAACCATAGCTCAGAGCGATAGCGACAATCAACAGAATGGGACCGCGTCCCAGGAACAAAATCGCTCCAATGAGAGTCAGTCAGAACAGAATGATCAAATCAACGAGAGCTCAACTCTGGATGATAGTCGTCTCAACAGTAGTAGCAGCACAAATGGCGATACTACAGATGCGTAGTACGACTAGAACATTTGGAAGACCTTTTACTCTGTTAAACGCTGTCTAGTTAGACTAGAGCGAGCAACCTTTCCCGGCTAGACTGGGCACAGAGTTCGACCCTTGCACGGTTGGCTTGATACAAGATTATGTTACACATACGAGGCATCGATCATCGGTCTAATTTCAGCAGAATGTTTGATTTGTTTCTGGGGCTGTGTTCAATACTCATCTAGTGATCACAAGGTAGAAAGAGTTGCACGTTTAGTTGGCTTTGCGGGCCATATGTTTGGCGTATTATGACGATTACTCGAGAAGTTGATTGCCAGACCCTCTTCTATTCTGCGCCCCGCTTCGATACAATGAAGGGGTTGGAAGAATCTATCATCCGCTGAGAGTATGTCGAGATGGCCACAGACGTTTTAGCTTACTACCGTATAATTTGCGAGTGACCTATTAAGCTCAGTCATCTTGTAGTGCCGCTTGTTTTGTCTAGTGTGTTTCTAAACTGAGAAATTTAAAACAACAATAGCTGGCTAGCATCTTATCGACTATAGTAGAGCTCAACACATAGTATTTTGTCACGCTGCATAAGTGACACCTCTCCAGCAAGATGGCACGACACACTTGCAGCTCGATATTGTTCTTTGCATCAACACTAACAGGTGAGTTGTAAGCTCGATAAATTGGTGGAGTTTCTATCTCTCTCTTCGTATTCCTAACTGTCACTTTTGGATATCATCATTCAACATAGCACTCACGATGGCGCTGCCTGTCTCGTTCGACACCAACTTTGTCGAGCTAGACTTATCGAAGATGGTATACACTACAGATAGCAACTATGCAATCAGCGACACTGGATTACCCTCAAGTTGGAAGACGGTTTCAGTAAATGGAAACGAAGTGATGATCGCAACCAACGACAACAGGGTGATAATGACCACTCTCACTCAACTGGCAGCGAGTGAGAAGTCGAGCTTGGACGCGATCAAGGCCAGGCTCGTGCCTATCATCAGACTGGGCCCTTTCAACGTCAAATCACAAACCGGTTTGAGCAAGCTAACATCATTCGACCGTAACGGTGGCTCCTCCACGATGGGAACCGGCGGCGGAAGTAGCTCATCGTCGTCCTCGTCTTCCTCATCCTCGTCATCGGGGGATAGCGCCACATCAATCTCGAAGACCGGACCCCGTTCTTTCATCATCAGCAAGCAGGACTTTCCCTTCAATTGGCAGCGTGTGTTCGTGAATGAAGATATTGTTACGGTCGTGTACCGTGACGGTCGGGTGGTCATGTTGCCACAATCCCTAATGAAAGCGGACGAGCGCGCAAAAGTGGCTGAATTGCGTACGGAGGTAGACAAGTCTAACAAAGCGGCCGAAAGTATAACGAAATCTCTAACAAACTCTATGAGAAACCCGATGGACTTTGTGAATAGAGCTTTTGGTGGTATGTTCGGGTGAATGGGTTACTGAGCGAAAGGAATAAGAGATAACAATGTTACACCCACACCCCCACATACACACACACACACACACACACTTGTATAGCTGCAAAACAATAAAGAGCAAAACTCATGACTACCTATAATCTCGCACGTCCGGATACACTCACACAGTCAGTGATATTGATAAATGTGTCCATATAATATATATTTTATATTTCACCAACTACTCGAGTAAAGATTCCGCCCATGAGGGAGAGTCTCAGACGAGCAGAGAGTGTTGTAAACCTAGGCGAATGTCGCTAAACAGAGGCTCTTAAGAGCTCTTGAACACCGGCTCGCTGGCTGACGGCATCTCGAAGGTGGCGCTGACGCCGAGCATCTTCAAGAATGGGCCTGCACCGCTCTGGATGAGTCTGCAGAAGCCGTCGAGGCGCGAGATGTACTTGGTGGTGTAGCACTTAAGGTTGGCCACGGTCATCGACTCGATGAACTTCTTCACCTCGGCGTTGTCCTGGTTCTCCTCGGCCAGCTGGCTCTTGGCCACGACGAGGTCCTCCTCGAGCTTCTTCTCGTACTCGCTCACCTGGGCGCAGGTCTGGACGATTCCACGCAACAGGGTGTCGGCCTTCATGTAAGAGCGCGCCTTGGCGAGACGCACGAAGATGGCCGAGTTGGCGGTGTGGTAGAACACCTGGCCGACCATGTTCTTGGTGGCGGCCATCAGACGGCCGAGCGGGCCGCTCTTGTCCTGGATCTCGCGCTTGCCCTCCTCGACCAAGTGCTGGATCTTGTCCTCCGACAGCGGCTCGTCGCTCACCTTCTCGCTGGGGTTCTCGATCTGCTTGGCGAACTCCTCGGCGGCCTGTTTCTCGACGCTCAGCACCTCGTCGGCGATCTCAGTGGCGGCGCCAAAGAAGAGGCCGAACACGACGGACGACTGATCGGCGACGCGGTTCTTGATGTCCTGCACGATGTCGGTGCGCTCGCTCAGACAGTACGGCGCAAAGAGAGTCTCGTGGCCCAAAAGGAGGCCGACCTCCTTGTCCTCATCGGCGGCGTCCAGCGCCACGGCGGCACGGCACACGCAGGCCGCAATGAGAGTGACGAAGATGAGCTTGTTCATGGTGATGTGAGTGATTTTTTTGGTCTGGTCTACGAAGATTGTCCGTTCGAAATGTTCGTCGAGTTGTTGGACTTTGAGCTTCCAAGTGACACAGGTGAATGGGGCCTCGCCGAGCCTGTCTCTTTATATAGCCAGTCAGCAGTTGCAGACAGCCTGCAGTCGCCATGGCTCAGATGGGCCCACCATGGTACACCTGTGGAGCATCCAAATCGCAGCCAACCATCAGCCAGGCGACGAACGTGTCCACGGCCATCAGTCGGGGTGGCTATTTTTGGGCTCATGGAAAGTTCCCGAGTGTCTGGTGACACGAGACGAGCAGACAGCTCGCAGGCTTCACAGTGCATTACGTAGACACTGTACAGGTTGCGCGTGTGCATGTGGGCCCCACAGAGGCGAACTCGAAATCACGCGATTAGCCACAATGGACCAGAACTCGACTTCCGGCGAATATGCGAGCCAAGATTCATCATGACTCGCATATTCGCACTGAGTCTTGAATACATTTGTCGCTCCAACAAATCTGACGGCGACTTGAGAGCTTGAATCATGAATTGTGATTGAGATGATCGGGTCATGTTCTCAGGAGCAATGTCGGAGCTATATTATCGATTGGATGCGCGATCGATACCTGACGAAGTGGCGAGTCCGGCGTCGCGGGCCGAGAAGTGCGTGGGCGCGTGCGGCTGTCTACAGTTTGCAGCGATAGTAAGGCGCGTTTGTTGTGTGCCACACGGTCGGCTCGGCTTTGAGCTGCGCCATGAAAACAACAACATGGCCGCAACAAACACTTCCATTCGTCACTCGGCTCCATAATGCTGACCATTTAATTGTTTCCTCGACATTCGCACCAAATCTCATTACTCTAACCTGGTGCCATTGTTTTCGTTGCATCCCATACCCCTGTCTCTTCACCAGGACTCTCTCCTGCCAAGGAGAGCGCCCGTCAGTTCAAACACACACACACACACACACTCACACTATCACACGAGGCAACGTTTTGCTGGGTGCACATTTCAAGGCCACGTGCTTCCAAACCTCATTCGGGCCTGGACCCAGAATGTACGCCGACTCATTGTTACTGTTGATGACCCACCTAAGCCCAGACAAAACTCACCCCATTGAACACTCACTACCAAACATTCGCTCGCCTCCACGCCCACGCCACTCACTCGAAAGCCACCCACTCAGCTGCTCACCATCGCCTCCCCCACAACATCGCCAGCCACATGATGGAATCCCTCCAGTCACAGCCCAAAGAGGCCCGGCCGCCAATCAGCGAGCTCGCTGAGCAGCCATCAGCACGGACGCCCGAGCTCCAGGCCACAGACCTCATGGGCACTCAGGTGGAGCTCAAAGAGATGCACCTGATCGACAAGCAGGCCAAGATCTTGGAATGGATACTCAAGCTACAGACGAGTCTGGCGGATAAGACTAGCGAGTGCGAGTCGTTGCGCATCAAATTGAACGATAGTCAGCGCTCGGTCGAGGTTCTCAGCAACGAAGTGAATGCCTGCAAGCTGACAATGTTCCAGAACAACGAGGACTCGAAACGGATCCACGAGGAGGTGACTCGCTTCAAGGTGCTCGAGGAGGACTATGTGAAGCTGATGAGCAACTATCTGAACCTGAGCGAGAGTTTCGAGCTACAGAACCAGCGCATGTACGAAAACTACATAGCCAAGACGAACGCCATCAATCAGTACGAGAGCTGTATTTCTCGTGAGGCGCTCAAGTACGAGCTTCAGGTCTGCAGGGCCCAACTCGAGAGCCGAGATGCCGAGTGTTGTCTATTGGCGGCCAAGCTGCGAAACTCGGAAGAGGCCGGTGGCGTCAAA